>JAOXYA010190647.1:0-20537 GCA_028565675.1 Sorex palustris | reverse complement strand
AAGTCTCCAATGGAGACGTTACTGGGCCCGCTCGAGCAAATCGACGAACAACGGGAGGGCCTTTATCTTTACCTTTTTAAATATGTATATTTTATTATTTTGTTAGCAATTTTATTTTTTATAACTATTACAGTTTAGGTGCCATTTACAATAATGTTAATGTTTTTAGTTTTGGTATGGAGCTACTGTATCCCACTACCACCAAATTATCCAAGACCCTCCACCAAGACCCTCCATTACTTCTTCCTTCTCCCACACCCTTCTGCCACTGCTTGGTGATCTCAGTTTTCTGACTAAGGCCAATAGTTTTCACAATTCAATACACTGTACAAGAGGGGTTTGGTAGTTGTAGGACCTGCTGAGTTACTCAAAGAAAAGGGCTTGAACAGGTACATTTGACACTTGGACAACATGAGTTGAAATGCTTAAGTTCAACTTCCCCGCTAATTTAATTCAATTTTAAGTTTTTATCTTTTGGGCCATACCCAGCAGTGCTCAGGACTTTCTCCTGTCTCTGTGTTCAGGGAGTTCTCCTAGAGAAGCTTTATGAACCATATAGAGTTCCAGGGATCAAGCTCAGGTCAGTTGCGTGCAAGGCAAACACCCTACTCTTTGCACTATGGCTCTGGCCCTTCTCTGCTGATTTTAGAGTCACTAGACCACATGTGTGGATCACTGACTGCAGAAGTCAGTGGCTTGTAGCCTAGGGTTGGGGAGACTTGACTCTAAGCCACATGTGGAGTTTGGACTTTGCAGTGGTGGGAGGCCCTCAACCCTATGTTGTCCAAAGATCAACTGCCTAAGCTATTGCCTTGGACATAAAGCCTCCCTTTCTGAGCTGAATTAACATTATGCTCAGAACACTGTAGGTCTGGCTGCTGGCAGGTGACATGGAGGAGGGTGGAGGAGATGGTCAGAGAGAAGGTGCTTGGCCCCACACTTCTTCAGGAACAAGTCCTGGGTAACCATGGATGGTGTCTGCTTCTCCTCTTGCCTCTGACATCTTTACTTTCTTCCCTGCCTTCACTCCAGAAGCACTCTTTCACAGCACTCTTTATTCTGCTCTGATCACTGTCTGGGAAGTGACTATCAGCTGGTGCATCTCTTACACCACGATTGCTGCTTCAGGGAAAACTGCAGTCTCTGTCCACTGAAGCCAGGCCTGACAGAGGCAGTGGCTGCCTGAGACGTCAGCTGTACCAAATAGCAGCTGGGGCAGTGGAAGGTTTAGTGATTTTTGAGGACCTTTAGGTAGGCCTACCTGTTCCTTAATCCTTAACAAAGATGCAATCATTTAACCACTTAAAGGGACTTGATTGGGGGAGTATAGGCTTATCACCATACTGTTGTACATACTCTTGTAGAGACTATGAATTCGTAGTCTGTTTTGCTTCTGTTACTTTAGTTTCAGAAATCTTTAATGGGGAAGGAGGGTGATGGAGGGCATTAACTTGCACAGTCTGGCTTGGAAACATCTTTGAATGAAGCTCTCTAATCTCTATAATCACCAGCCAAACAAAAAAAAGTGATTCCTCTAGAAACCCAGGAAGCAAAGTAAAGGGTAAAACAAGTCAGCCAAGGGAGCTGCCTATTCTGGGAAAATGGTGGGGTCTGAACTGTGCCCAGGACTTGGAATGCCAATGAAAAGAGTCATGAATTTGAAGGGGCTATTCAAAGAGGATGGCTGTTATGAATGGTTGCCATGTCCACAAGGACAGTTGTCATAGAAAGAACTGACATGGAGGATGTTAATTCAATAAAGATGACCATGATAGAAGTAGTTCAGCTCATGTGAGTTCAGTTCTCTCAACAAGAAGACTCATTCTAAGATGTTATGTCACCTGAGATGGCCATTTTGACACCTGGACTACAGCAGTGTCGGAACAGGCAGTGATCTTCAGCTGTCAAAAATTCAGGAAGCTAAAAATGAAATTAAGGACCAAGAATGTTGAGATGGGGCTTGGAGAAGCCTGGCTTCAAAGCACATTTTCAGAGAGTGGAAGAAAAAAGCAGATGGGTATTCTTGAAAGGGAGAGAGCTTTGTTCACAGTGTTTTCCATTCCACCAACCATATCTCTTTCTCATGAGAATTGGTCCTTGTTAAGCACTATTGCCAAGGATGGAAGAGGTGGGTGGGAACTAAACTGAAGTCAGGAAAAAATCTCGGAGCTAACAAGGCATTTAACATTCACTCATTTATATTCTACTTTGTAGCTATAATTGTTTTCTAGTTACGAACCACACATTGAAGAGTATGCTCTAATTGTGATTTTCCAAAATGTGGATCACTTGGCAAGTTTTCTTTTTCAGAAATGGGGTAGAGGGTAATCATTCAAAATGATCAGATAGTGCTGTAGGATGGTTGGGAATGAATAAGTGAGCCACACTTCTGTCCCAGGCATCATCTTGGACTTCTTTCGCAAATGTCCCCCAGACATCAGACACCAGAACACACTGCTCCCCTCCCTCCACTTTTCTGCTTACATACCCATTCTCCATTCCCAACCTTTATTACAATTCTTAGTCATACAACATTTTACTGTACTTAACACACTGGACTGTGTCTCAAGCTTAAATGCTTTCTTTCAGTGAGAAAAATTCAACATTGTGAAGAGGGTCTTTGCTGAATCAGAGGGTGCCTGATCAACAACATATTTTCTCAAACATCCTATAGAACAGGGTCCAGATCCCCAAGTGAAAAATTTGCAGCCCCTAGCTTATGTTTAAATGTCTTCTCTAAGGTGAGCCAAGAATGGGAGTTTTCTACTTCTGTCTAGCATCTAACAGAGGAATTTCTAAAGTGTATGGAAAAATGATCTCCAAGCCTGCTCGCATTGGGACTGGGCCTCCTCCACCCAGATCCCCCATCTTCCAGTATGTAGGTGTTACACCCACCAACTGCCCCCGGTGCCATGTAATTCCATCAACAGCCAAGACCCAGAGACTATAAAACCCAGTTCCCAGAAGAGAACAGCACAATCTCCTGCCTCCGCGCCTGGCTGTCCTCACTGGGGCCCCTTGGAGGAGGGTGTGTTGAGTCTCCCTCCCCATCCCGAGCAGAGCCCTGGCTAACCAGTTTTTCTAGCACCATTTGTTGAAAATCCTTTTCTTCCTCCACTTTATGCCTTTGACTCCTTTGCAGTAAATTTTCTCTCCACATATCTGAGGTTTTACGAGGAATAGAAATATAGAGAGCTCTAGACACACAAATGGCAGGAGATATAGTAGGCATATGTGTGTATGCGTGTATATATGTGTATATCTATGTGTATATATGTATCTATATGTAAATATACGCACGCTCATGTGAAAGACTTCAGACAAAGCCAGTGGAAATTTTGCATAAGCCACCTGAAGCAATTTGATGTGCCTCTAAATTATTTTGGCATAACAGCCTGACTGACCATATGGAAAGAAAGAGGTGCCAAAATGAGTACAGCCTGTCAGAGGAACCAGAGTGAGCCCTGTTTGCCTGCCACCCAGCAGGGTCCCCTCACGTCCCTGGGACATTTCCAGGAACCAGCTTCGGGGACACCACGCAGAGGGGCTGGTGAGCACCTGGACCCAGACTTGAAACAGGAAAACTAAAGGGAGGCGATGCCACTCAGGAGTGGCCGGGTCCTGGCCCAGAGACGGTCCTGTGGTCACAGCAGGGCTGGCCCCGTCACCCTGTGGCTGTGGCTTCAGGGTGACTTCATTTCCTGGCACTGCTTTGCTCAGTTGTAGAAAAGGGGGCACCCCTGGACCCTGGCCAAGCTCCCCACGGGCAGGGGCGTTCTTGATTGCTGGGCCCCTTTGGGTCCTTGACGACCTCCCCCTCTTGAGCCCACCCTGTCCCCGCAAGGTGGCACAGCAGTGGTTGGGTCCAAGGTTCCATCCACTCCTGCTGTGCAGCCTCCTGCTGGCCTGATGGCATTTGGAACCCCCATAAGCCTGAAGAAAGGAGAGGGATCCCTGAAAGAAAAGGTTTGGAGGCTCTGGTGCAGAGAGATGGGTCCAGAAGGCACCTCCAGGGAGCACTGCAGCGGGGGAAACCTGCAAGCACTCGAGAGAGGCATGCGGTGTAGACAAAGACACCACTTGCTCCAATCCCTTCCCCTACACCGGGCGGTCTGCATTCTCCTGTCCTCCCCTTTGGGTGCCTGGAGGCAGTGCAGGGTGGGTAGGACTGGCACAAGCTGGGCCATCGCCCTCCTAGGTGGGACTTAACGATGCACAATGAGATAGCAACATGGGTGAAAGGCAACATATCGGGGATGTTGGGGTTTGGGAGAGGGAGATGGTACATGGGGGATGGGTGTGGTGTTGGAATTCGGGGCATGAGATGCCACTGTTCAGAGTATTATAAACCACAGAATCTCAATCAATAATTTCATTTATTTATTTATTTATTTTGGCTTTTTGGATCAAAAAGTAACCCCTATGATGCTCAGGGCTTACTCCTGGCTCTGCACTCAGGAATCACTCCTGGCGGTGCTCAGAGAACCATACGGGATGCCAGGGATAGCAGGCGAGGCAAATGTCCTACCTGCTGTACTATCACTCCAGCCCTATTTTTTATTTTTAAGGAGGGCTGGATTCTCGCTGGCCATAGAGCAGGAGAGAATCCTGGGCGGGCGTTGCTGGAATGGAAGACTCGTCCACGGCGCTCCCAGGAACCAGGAAGCTCGATCATGGCACTGGCCCCCAAGGATCCAGTGAGCGTACCTCGGGTGACGGCCACTTTATCCTGCAAGGGCTCTCTTCCACTCAGTAGGCACCCCTTCCCTCATCCCCCTCAGGCACCGAGCCCCACGTGGGCTTCAGAAGTGGGGGTATGCTCTGGGCCGGCTCCTCCCGCAAACACTGCTCGATTGCTAGCCATCTCCCAGGCTCGGGGTGTGAAGGCACAGTCTCAGCCCAGGAGTGGTGGGACAATTACTTTGCCTTTGCCCTAAGTGAGTTCTTTCTCTACCCGAAAGACAAGCATGTGCCCAGATTTTTTTTCACTTTTTTTTTAAATTGTATCACCGTGACATAGAGTTACAAAGCTTTCATTGAGATTCAGCCATACAATGATGAAACACCCATCCCTCCCCAGTATCCCCCCAACATCCCAGTCCTCACCCTGCCTCTATGGCAGACGATTTCCCCAATATTCTCTCTCATTTTGGGCATTATGATTCGCCCGAATTTTTCCACCACCATTCAAGCCTACCTGCCAGGGGCAGATGTTAGATAATTTATTTTCCATTGCTCATTTTGAGTATCATGAGAGCTCACACGGTCACAATTGTAAATATAAATTTCTAGATTGTAAATGGTTGGGTTCCAGAGACATCCCTGTACGGCACTGATCCATTTTGGGATTCAACTGGGAGTCTCTGGGCCTGGACTATTGATGTGTTAAGATGGCACCCAGAGACAAATTGTGGGCATGACAGCAAGTCTGCTGGGTGGGCGGGGAATTGGGGAGAGGCAACCTGGGTCCTCTGCGACCACGTAGCCTGGAGATTTAGTCCTGAAGCCCACATGAGGGGTGGGGGTAGCGCTTGCTTGTGGAAGCTTTTGGTCACTAGGATTCCATCTGGAGTAGGAGAAGAGAACTCACCTGCTCCATCTTGGGTGCCCCAGTGAAATTGGCCCGGTATGGAGCCCAGAAAGATCTCCAGTGCTGTGGTGTCTTCGGGGCTTGCTGCTGTGTCTCTGGGCCACGGGTGTTGGGTGTGCCAGATATTTTTTTTAATGCGTTTGCTGTCAGGGCCCCACCCACCTGGAAAGAATTGTTCCTCTCGCTGCCCCCTGCCCTCCCACCACAAGCGATACTGTTCATCACAGACCCCATCTCCCCCACCGCAGCTGACTCAGACACACACACATGGACGAACTGGGTGAACAAACTTTGGGGAAGCTTCTTCCAGCAGGAGCTGCAGGCATTTTAGTCTCAGCTTATTCTTTTTTGAATTGCATATATATATATTATATATAATCATTTTTGAAATAATTTTTGTTTTGTTTTTGTTTTAGGGCCACATCCGGTGGTAGTGAGGGCTAAGTCTTGGCTCTGCACTCAGAGATCACTTCTGTGAGGCTCAGGGGAACAATGGTGTCTGGAATCAAACCTGGGTCAGCCACGTGCAAGGCAAACACCCTACTTACTCACTGTGTTGTCTCTCCAGTCGTCACTTTTGAAATGTTACTTCAACCCGAGCTGCTCTGATTACGGTTTCTGCCCTTGTGAATAGCTGACAAAAGAACGGTTGTCCACAGGCTGGGCTCTGGGCTGGGCCATCTAGCCCTTTGCTCTGCTGGTCTCTGAGGTGCTCATCTTGGATGTTCTGAAGTTGCTCGGAGCATTCTCTCCGACTGCGGGAGGATGGGGACCCTTGGTTTCTGTTCACCATTAATCCTTGACCATTTCTTCTCTGCTCTGCTTAGTGGCAGTTTCAACAGGCCGTGTGGTACAGCCACTCAAACTAGCCCCCATATTTCTTATATGCATGTGTGTGTGTGTGTGTGTGTGTGTGTGTGTGTGTGTGTGTGCCACACCCAAAAGGTCTTAGGGCTTAGTCCTGATGGTTCTCAGGGGGCCATATGGGATACCAGGGATCAAAAATCAAACCTGGGCCAACCACTTGCAAGGCAAGTGCCTTACACTGTGCTATCTCTCTGGCCCCTGGGAGAAAAACAAAATCTTTTTTTTAATTGTTTTAAGACAGGGAGGGGAGACCTCCCAAACTATGCTCAGTGGGTGCAGTGATTCATCCTGTTCATCTGCAGCCAATTGACAAGGCCATTTACTCTAGAGCCCAGTGATGTGGCAATGTTCAGGCCCAGTGGTACTGGGGGCACGGGGGCACACTGGTCCTTGGGAGACCGTGTGGTGGGCTAACTCAGGTCTGGGTGCCCACAAAAGCCCCTGAGCTATCTCCCTGACCCCTGCACTCCATATTCCACCACTGTTGCACATACGTGCCTAAACTTTTGACTCTCTGGGCCACATTTTGGATGAACTTGCTCTCCAGTACTATGCTTTGATTCAATTATTTTAATGACTGCCCCAAATTGAGATTTTATCCAACCCGTGACTTTTTTTTTAATTTCATGGACTGTCTTTTATACTTCCAAGATTCCTAATTGTTTTCACATATTCAACTTTTCCTTTTGAAAACTTCCATTTCTGCTCATTTTTGTTCCACCATGTTGGGGTCACACCCGGTGGTGCTGGAGACCATGCCGGGTGCAGGGCAGTGGGGAAAAGGGGCCACAGACGGTGCCAGAACGGAACTCAGGGTTCCACATGCATCACTCATGCTCCCGCCCTTTGAACTCCCTCCCTGGCCTGTCCCCCCATTTTTAGCTCTTGTTTATTTCCTATTAGTATTTCCTTTCTATTATTCAAACGTCTTCAACCTATCTATTTAAAATTATTTTGAGATTCATTCTATTTCAACTGAGGTGACTAATTTATTCGCAGCTGGTTTATTGGTTGACATTCAAGAGGGATTTCTTTGTGCCTTTTGGACTTTGGGTTTGCCAAGTCCTTTTCCGCTTCATTCCTTTCTCTTCTCTCGTCTTTTCTTTCTATTTGGGGGGAAAGGTGGTGTTAGGCCACACCTAACTATGCTCAGGGGTCACTCCTGGCTCTGCACTCAGGAATGACTCCTGGCGATGCTCAGGGGACCAGATGCGGTGCTGGGGATCAAACCGGGGTAGGCTGCAAGCAAAGCAAAACCATAACCCCTGTTGTCTCCGGCCTCTCTTGTTTCTTTTTCTCCCCACAATCCTTCTCTCCTACTCTATGATGTCTGTTCTTTCCTCTTCCACCTTACTTTGCATTGACTCTTATCCTGAAGGTGTGACTGTGCCTTCTTGGCCACAGGGCTGGCTGGCTCTGGCTGTAGGCAGCATCCTGTGCCTCTCCTTCTAGAACAGTCTCTCCCTGAATGTGCTTCCCCATGCTGTTCTCACCCCAGGGGACTGGAATGAGCCGGGAGAAGATGGAAGACTTCCATGCAGTTGAGGGGTGCTTTCTGTGTGTGGTAGTTTGCAGAGAGTTCCGTGGTGTTTTATGCCCCTTCCCCACCCCTTAAAAGGGGCCAGAGACATCTGAGAACCTGTGTTCTGGACATTCTGCTGCCGCCAGCCTGGAGCAGCCATTAGCAATCCTTCCCAGCCTTCATTTTTTTTCCTTTTTGGGTCATACCAGGCGATGCACAGGGGTTACTCCTGGCTTTGCACTCAGGAATTACCCCTGGCGGTGCTCAGGGGACCATATGGGATACTGGGAATCAAACCCGTGTGCAATACGCCGAACACACTGTGCTACTGCTCCAGCCCCATCCTTCCCAGACTTTATCCTGAGTGGAGAAGCTGCTTCTTCTCAGGCTCAAGCTCAGCCCTGGCCCATGCCTCACCTGGAGCCATGTAGGCCCCAATTCTGGGGAAGCCGGCCAGGGTTCCTTCAGGCAGGAGACAGCTCCGAATAGGGCTCAGCCTCCCTCCCACCTGCCTTTCTCTTCTGCTTCCAGTCTACAGAGAGGATGACCGTGCTAAGGATCTGAGCTGTGCCTTTTCACACCGTCAGCTTTGTTGTTTTAGTTTTGTTTTGGGGGCCATCCCTGGCTGTGCTCAGGGCTTATTCTTGACTCTGCTCAGAGGTCCCTCCTGGCAGTGTGGGGATCCAACCAGGTTGGCTATGTGCACAGCAGAGACCACCTCACCCCCTGAACTATCTCTTTTGCCCTGTGGCCCATCTTGTAGCTTTATCTACATCGCTCATGCCATAGAGGATCTGGGCCCCAAATGTTTGCTCACACTGACACCATTCTGTCCAGAAATGCCCTGGAATTATTTTATTTTTAAATAATGAATAACCACAACTGTGTTATAAAGGGCACAGAGACTGAAAGGCGTAAAATCAACAGCATTTGTGTCTTTGAGCAACACTGTTTTCTCATTCTGACAGTTGGGGGGGGGGGGGGAGTAAGGAAAGGATCTGGGACTGGAGAAAACCTGGGGCTGGGGAGATTACACTGGGGTAAACCTGTCATGTGGCTGACCCAGGTTTAATCCCCAGTACCACATATGGTCCGCTGAGCACCACCAGGAGTCATCTCTGGGCACAGAGAAAGGAGTAAGTCCTGAGCATGGCTGGGTGAGCTGGCTTGGGTTTGTACAAACTCAAAGAGAAAAAACAAATAAACAACTGGAGATTCCCCGCCCGCTCACCCCTCCCCAGGGCAGACAGCTCTTTCAAAGACATTTGCCTATGAGAGATACCCTGGAATCTTTTTGTCATTTATTTTACTTTACTTTGTTAGGGGGCCACGCTGGGCCACACGACAGATGGTTATGTTTGAACGCTGCCTCGTGCATCCCCTCCACATCTTACAATTTAAACAAGTTGGCTTTGGTGATTGTCATTTATGAAGTTGAGACCACATGTAGGAGTGTGTGTGTTCCAGGTTGTGTCGAAAGGGATTTCTCTGATCAGGCTTTGCCGAAAGGGATTTCTCTGAGACCCGGGGATCATTTGATATATATTGGTTTTCGAGAAGTGCTGTTTCTAAGTGTTTAAGGGAGAGGAAAGGGGCTTTGCACATGTGTGGCTGACGATGAAAGAGCAGTACATTTTGCTCCCCTTCAGGTTGCCAAGAAGCAAACACCAACTGAAGTGAGTTCTAGCACGCATTGGAAATTGGATGGATCCCAAAGTGTCCCCTCAAACTCCAGTTCTGGGAGGAAGCAGAGACTTGGGAAAGATCTAGAAGCCGGTGCCAGATGGTAACCACCCAGAATCTCTTCTCTCCCTTCACTCTTCCTTCCACTCCTCTTCACACTTCTGCTCCATCCTGACTCCCTACAAACCAGATTACCTCTCTCTCTCTCTCTCTCTCTCTCTCTCTCTCTCTCTCTCTCTCGGTAAACACCCTTCAATTGGCCTTGTATTACACGTGAGGCTTAAACCTCTAGTCCCAGCTTAGATGTCACAAAAAGAAGAAATTGTCTCTCTCTGCATCTCAGGGACCCACCCCTGAGAGGGGTACTGACGCCTTCTACCCAACCCCAAGGCTCTTCTGCACCTCTCTTGCCAGGTACACAGGGAACTCTGCCAGCCAGATCTGGGTCCCCTCTGTGACCCAGTCCAGACAGTCTAGAAGCAGGAGAAAGGGAACAGAGAAGCTTGTGAGGCAGAGAGAGAAGAAAGCTGAATGATACGAGCGAGGCCCCTGAGAGATGCCTCTCTGTGCTCCCGGTCCCACAGGCTCTGCCTAGCTCAGAACCCAAGCAGCACCCCAAAAGTGGGCTTCACACAGAAGGGGAGTGTCCTTCTGCAGAACCCAGGGATGTGAAGAAATAGCACATGGCAGAATTCAGCTGGAAATCTGAGTGCTTGAGCTTCTGTGGGACACACCCTGTGGGACCCCCAGACATTCAATGGGGGACACAGGTGGAGCTGGACCCCCTGAGTGAGGGCATGTGCACTCACGTCACCTTTGGCCACACCTCATCTGCTCCAGGCATGCTCCATTCATAGAGGGAGAATCTGTCTTCGTCCTGAGCCACCGGGGATTCTCCCCAATGTTTTTATCACAAGGATCATCATCCAGAATCAACATTTTTATCACCTAGCCACTTCCTGTAGCTAGATTTTATAACTGAGTCAATTCTAGAGAGTCGCCCCAATTATCATTGGGACCACACCCCACTACTCACAGCACACACACACACACACACACACACACACACACACACACACACCCCTGCAGGTGCTCTGGGCAGTAGATCAGAGGATTCCCCATACTGGGTTTCATTTCTTGCTACCAAACCAACAAGGCCATCATGTTGATCGTGAGTAGCCCCCCCCATCATGGACACGGTTGCTCAGTCACCCCACACTCCCACTTACATCCCAACCCACCCAACCCCCAATACACACACACCACCTGTCTCTCCCCATGTGAGGGCAGGAAAGTTCATCTCAGCTCCCCAGTCTTCCCTCAGAGCAAGGACACCCGCCCCTGCCCTGCTGTGTGGGTTCTAGAAAAGTAGTAATGACAGAGATAGATGTCCCTGGGGCTGCTGCCTCCTGAGGACACACCCTCTCCAGCTGAGAGGCCTTTGACAAAGAGTGGAGAGAGGGTGTGAATGGGGTCCACAGCGATGGAGCCCCCAGAGTGGGACATGAAGGAAGAATAAAATGCTTTGCATGGAAAACCCGGTGAATGATGCCCATCCACCCCCGACAACAGCCCCCAAGATACCATGTTCCAGAATGTGTCCATGTGACCTTATGTGCCAAGGGATCTTGGCAGAGGAGTGAAAGGTGAGAATCCAGATGTGAGATCATGGTCCGTTCCGTTGGAACCTGAACCCAATGGCAACAGTCCCTCAAAGAAAGAAGGCAAGAAGACAAAGCAAAGCTGGCTGCAGAAATGGAAGAGATTCTTCTAGAATCTTCCAGAAACACCCAGGGCTGCAGCAGCCCCCAGAGTCTGAGACGGGCTTTCCCCTCCCAGCAGCCGCAGAGGCTGCTGGGTGCTGACCCAGAGCTGGGAGAGCCTCTGAGCTCCCAGAGTGGAAGCCAGGGCACCCTGTGCTCCTGTTGGCAGCCTGTGCCAGTTCCGCTTGGGCAGGAGAAATCCTAGAGGCCAAGTGTCTTCACACCATCGGTGTCACAGTCCTGGGAGCGGGCGGTCCAAGATCAGGGTGGCAGCATGAAAGGGTTTGAGGAGTTCTTTGTGGTCCCAGACTGCCAACTGCTCATCCCTGAGTTGACTCCCCAGGCCCCACCTCCTAATACTGGCACGTTGTGCCTTGGGGTTCCCTGAGTCTCCTGCATTCAGATTCTGCACGATCCAGCTCTCCAAGGCCACTCTGCATGAGCCCTGCATGCAGCCAGTGCTCCGTCAATATCCCAGGACCGGGGGCTGGAGAGATGGTACAGTGGGCAGGGCTCTTGCTTTGCATGTAGCTGACCGGGATTCAATCCCCTGCACCCCATGTAGGTTTTTGGAACGCTCCCAGGAGGGATCCTCAAGCACAGAGCCAGGAGCAAACCCCAAGCACCGCCAAGTATATCACATGGATAAGCAGGAATGTGGGTGTGGAGGAGACAGAGTGGGATTGGAGACTGACCCCAGAAGACACCAGGACCTTTCCCCATAGGGCGTTGGACCCGTGTTTCTTCCCTGGAGAGAACAGGACGTCTTTGCAGTTTCAATCCAGAAGCAACGAGCTAGAAACAGCGGCTCTCGGAAAATAAATCTGCCCGCGTTAGCATCGACCCGCTGAGACAACAAGGCACAGATAAATGGTCCACAGCCAGCCTGGGAAGTGCAAAGCAGTTGTCCAAATGAACCACACTCCGCATGGGCTGAACCATGAATCAGCTCCAATCTTGCCCTGGGAGGCAACTCAGCGCGTGCCATCGCCGAGTGCTGTCACTGGCAATGACACAATGGTCATGGTCAGAATGAGACAGGGAACTGGAACACAGCCACCAGCTCTCAGTCCTCTCACCATGACCTCTGACCTTTGAACCTGCCTCTCTCATCCACCACCCTTACCCCTAACAACGATCCCTTACGGTCCCCCTGGGAGGTTCCAAACTCGGGGTATACTTGCCCCACCTTCTTGCACCCCCGCTCCCGGCCTCAGGGGAGGGACCACGCATGGCCAGGGCTGGGTGGACCCTGGTTGGGGCCTGCCCCGCCTCTGTGAATCCTCAGAACCATTCCCGGGCCGGGCCGTGGAGGCTGGGAGGATGGGACTGGCTCTGCGCTGATGGAATTTTACTGGAACAGAAGAACAGAACCAAGTTATTTTCCATGATAAAAAGCTCAGATTCTGTCAAGTGTATTTCCCCAACCCAAAGCTCATTGACAAACGCTGCAGAGAGGCGCCGCTCGCCAGCTGATTAAGGGGCTGTCCCCGACTCCCGGACACCCCCGCAGCAGGTGCAGGCGCCCGCTAGTTCTGCTCCCGAGCACCCTGGCCTGAATTCAGCACACGCCCACCACTTCCCCATCCTGGGGCAGCATGGACAGAGGATGGGCTGGGCCTTCTGTCTCATGGATAAGGCGCAGCCCGCCTGCCTCCCAGGCAGGCACCTGTCTTGCCCACGTGAGTCCCTGAGTCGGGGCCTCAGCACTGACCTCACATGGCCAAGGACAGTCCCTGGCCCTGCCCGTGTCGGCATCCTGGTGCTCAGCAACGCGACGGGCTGTGGGACCCTGGGCCTGGCAGCAACCAGGACAGAGGAGGGGAACACAGTAGATGGGACTTCAGCTCCCTCTGCGGCACTGTTCCAAAGACTGGGTCCTCCTGGGGTCCTCAAAGATTCTCGGACACACCAGGAGGACCCCAGGGATGGAGGAAGAAGCAGAGGCACACAGTTTAGGGACTGGCTGGAATTATAAAGTCAGTAAACAGGGGAACTGAGATTGAACCAAGAGTCTGTAGAATTACCCTTAGGACTACACACACATTGATAACGCGCTCACACTCGTTCACACTCACGCAAGCTCACACGCATCCTCTGCTCAAACGTGCTCACATACACCCATACACATACCCACTTACACACACTCTCCTCAAACGTGCTTACACACACGTACGCATACATTTACACACATACTCTTCTCAAACATGCTCACATGCACTCATACAATACACACTTACACATCCTCTCCTTAAACGTGCTCACACACACTCATACATTTATACACATCCTCTCCTCAAACGTGCTCACACACATGTATGCATATATTTACACACATCCTCTCCTCAAATGTGCTCACACACTCATACATTTACACACATACTCGCTCATACACACTCATACATTTACACACATCCTCTCCTCAAACGTGCTCACACACTCATACACACACTTGCACACATACCTCAAATGTTCTCTCTCCCTCCCTCCCTCCTTTCCTCTCTTCCTCCCTCCTCAGGATCCCCCACCTCCAGTCTCTGTCATAAGGAACTACGATTCCCAGGAATCCTTGCTTCTGGCTTCTGGGTTGTTGAGTGCAAGAACCTTCAGTGGAAGATTCGGGTTTGGGGCAGGGGGCAGAATGTGGCAGGCTTCTTCTTCCTCCACAAGGTGTGAGTGGGAGGGGGGCAGTGGGGAGGGAGTGTCCCAAAGCCTCTGCACCTTGTTTGTGGCCTACACCTTACTTGTGACCCTTCATTCAGGGGTTTCCATCCCACAAGGCAATGGCCACTTTGGAGTATCTGGGTCCCCTGGGCCTCACATCTATCTGCTTTCTGCACTCACTAGTTGACCCTGCACTAAATGCTGCCTGTTCAAAGACGTGGGCAGTGGCTTCTGATTTTTCTGCTCGCTCCTGACCAAGAAATCACCTGTGTGAACTGTCCATCTCTGCCTCCTCCAGCTGAGTTTTTGGACTCTGAGACCATTTCTCGGCCTTGTCCCGGGGCATGTCCCCTTGGAGCATGTCCTCAAGGGCCGTCAGTTCTGGGCAACAGTGATCCTGGGGTGTGTCACATGGACCTTGCACCCCATGTCCTTTGATAGCTACATGTTTTGGGAGACGTTTTCCCCCAGCAAATAATGAGAAAGCCAAGGCATCTGCGTATTGCACATGGCAGCTGCTTGTGAAGGAGAGGATGGGGATTTTAAAAAGTGTAAATGGAACTCAGAGCGACAGTACAGCAGGGGGACCCAGGTGCCATCCCCAGTATTCCATATGATCCCCCAAGCCCCCCTCCCCCCACCGCCAGGAGGAATCCTGAACCCTGAGCCAAGAGTCAGCCCAGGGCACCACCGGGTGAGGCCCCCAAACAAAACAAATACAAAAAAAAGCAAACAAGCCAGGAGAGAGCTCAGGAGCAGGGAGCTGGGTTCCAGGCCTGGGTTCACTCCCTGTACCACCTGCTTCCCTGAGCATCATCGGAAGACCCCCCCAAGCCCAGAGCAGGAAGTTGCCACTGGGCACTCTGGGGTGCACCCCACCAAAACAGATAAAAATAATGTAGCACTGTCTGTCCACTGTGGTCCCATTGTTCATCGATTTGCTCAAGAGGGCACCAGTAACGTCTCCATCGTGAGACTTGTCGTTACTGATTTTGACATATCGAAATACGCCATGGGGAGCTTGCCTGGTTCTGCCGAGCGGGCAGGATACTCTCAGTAGCTTGCTGGGATCTCGGAGAGGGACAGAGGAATCGAACCGAGTCGGCCGCGTGCAAGGCAAATGCCCTACCTGCTGTGCTATTGCTCCAGCTCAAAAAAAAAAAAATAGTGATAATAGTAATAAGTGGGAAGTGAGCAAACAGAAGGGCCTAGAGTGAGAGGGGCTCCCACTGGCGCCTGAGGGTCTCCAGGCAACACTTCTGTGTGTCCGCTTGGTGGAGAGAACCTCCCGTGTTTGGGGGGACACGCCTCAGTGTGGCTGCTCCAGGTGGGCCAGTTCTCATGGGGGCCTCCCACACAACCTCACCTCCCTGCCCCTGTCCTGGGTTGTGTGTTGGGGGGGAGGACACCCCCCAAATGCGTGTGACCCCAGCTGCCCAGGGCCCCCCGAGCCCGGGAGGGAAGGAAAGAGCAAACATCAGGGAGCATCTTCCTTGCTTGCAAGGAGCAATTGGAAAGCCAAGGGGCAGCGGACTGCGCGCAGGACTACACGCGTCGCGTCTGCATCCACCTTTTGGCGAGAGGTGAGGAGGGGGAACCCAGGCTACCAGTCACTTAGAGAAAAGGTCCTGGAGCCTCCAGGAAAGCCTGTTTGGGGGCTCCAGGCGCCCCCAGCCGAGTCCGTTCCGTCCGGGCAGGCTGCTGGCGCCATCTAGTGTTCGAGTGGAGAACAACGGGCGCCGCGCACTCATCCAAAGCCGGGGTCTGGAGTACCCACTCCACCCCGGACTTCTCTTCGCCTCCACTTGCCTGCTTTGAAAACTTCGCCCCCAAGCGTGCCAATTTGCTAATATTAGAAATCACTTTGCCTGGCAGTCTTCAAGGAATAAAGCGCCCGAGTCCGTGGCCTGTAAACCTCTCCTAAGCCCCAAGGTGCCTTCTGGGGTCCGACCCCACATGCCATCCCGCACGCAGAGCATCCTCTGGAACTTGGGGGGTGGGGGGGAAACTTCATCCTTATCTCTCTCAGGCGCCACCTGAGTCCCTTGGAGGGAAAAATCTCTCTCTTGTAGTGAGAAAACATCTGCTTGCCAGCGTCCCCCGTGGCCAACGTGTCTAAACAACCGTTTCAAAGGCGGTTGCAGGCTTACGGTGAAATCTCAGTCTCCCGCGGGCTGATTTCTCCTTCTCGGGGAGCAGATACTGTTTAGGGTTCATTTACCCCCAATTTCTTCCCCAGGATTCTGGGCGTTCATGGCCTGGCTGTTTGCTAAGACGCTCGACAATCAGATTCGATTCGGGAAACCAAATTTTCAGCTGCAACCACTGGGAGACTGTCCTGATTTATTTATAACCCGCTCATGTTGTCATTCAACAGCAAAGAATAGTAATAACACAAGAAATCCACGCACCCGTGGTAAGGGTGCAGGCTTGGAGAACCCACACTTTGTTTTAATTTTTTTCCCTTTCCAAAAATAAGATGAGAAACAATGACAAAAGGCAGGCGGCAGGCGTGGACAGGAATGAATTCATAATTTCCTGAGATCTCATTCTGACACTCTGCTCTTCCAAGGAGGAAACGAGAAAAAAAAAAGGAGTTTTATTTGGGGGAGACTTTTCCACCCCAGATTTTATTTCTATTTTAGCTATCCCAAATGTGTCAGGAACATCTTCCCCTAATCACTGCCAGCGATTTCATTTTGCTGCAAGGCCCGGGTTATTCTGCAGCGTCTGTGACCTGCCGCTCTGTTGGAAGGAGTTGCCCTTCATCCTGGGTGGAACTGGACTTTGACAGGCCCTGCTAGTGTCTGGTCGGCTTCTCCTTTCAGGCAGTGTCACTGCTGGGTGGGCCTGAGACAGCTGGGGTGCTGGGGTATTGGCACAGCCATGGCGGAGGAGTGGTTTAACTGCTGAAACATCTCACTGTGTTTATTATTTATTTATTTATTTATTTATTTTGCTTTTTGGGTCACATTCGGCCATGCTCAGGGGTTACTCCTGGCTCTTGCACTCAGGAATTACTCCTGGCGATGCTCGGGGGGGCACCATATGGGATACTGGGAATCGAACCCCGGGTCGACCGCATGCAAGACAAATGCCCTGCCTGCTGTGCTATCGCTCCAGTCTCAAGCCGTCTCACTTTGGCGGGGCTTCTTCCTTTTGGACTTTTGAGACACACCCAGCAGTGCTCTGGGGCTACTCCCTGCTCAGTGCTTAGGAAACCACGCACTGCAGTGATCCTGCTGGTCACTCAGGTGCCATGGGAGGGCTTGGTCACATCTCCCGCAGCCTGGCAGCCTGGTCTCCACCCACAGCGGAAAGGACACTGGCAACCCCACAGGCAGCCTCGGGATGGGGGGCGCAGTTGACCTGCCTGGAGGGTGGCAGGGATGGGGGGCTGGGGGACAGCAGAGAGCTGCCTCAGGCTTCTGAATCCCCCCCGGATTGGAGTTCCTCATCCCAGGCAGACAGCTGAGAACTGACCCGGCAGCCTTACTTCCCGTGAGTGGGGTGCTGCTCAAACAGCCCACCTGCCTTCGTTCCACGGAGCATTTATCTCCAGGGCACACTAAGGCCCTGCTGCACGTCACAGCCAATTAGACAGAGTCACTGTGAAGAGGAAACGCTAGTCAGAGGGAATGGTGGGAATAGCCGTGAGTCCAAGGTTAGGTCTGGGCCTGTTCAGGAGGGAAAAGCAGGAAAAAAGAGAGGCGGTGAGGAATGCAGACAGGAGAACAGGAGCAGGAGGTGACCCCAGGTTATCGGGGCCCCATCCCGCAGAGTCCCAAGTCATGGCGGGGACCTGGTAGGGTAACGGGACATTACCAGAGAGCTTGAAGACTTCAGGCTCACTGGGGTTTCCAAACAACATAGCTAGAAAGTCCTTCCTTAGCATGACACCTGACCAGCTCCTCCTGTCCTGGTCCATCTCCATCTCCACACGCAGCCCACAATGCTCAGTGTAGATATCCTTGTCTCTGCCCAGCAAGCTCCTACCTAACCTTCAAGACCCGGCCCATTTTGCCTATTCTCCAAGGACTTTGAAGGGAGCTCCCTGTCCTCGTTAGGTTGGATAGCCTGGAGGGAGGAGCCTGATTCTCACCTAAGTCCCGAGTGAGGTCAGACTCGCAAATTCTCAGTGGACAAAGGAGAGAGGAAGTTCGAGCATGAACTCCATGTCAGCTGGGCCCACCCCCACCTGTTGCCCTGAGAAGCAGGCTTGAGGATGGCTTTCAGCCTCGCCCGGGCAACCTCTTGGACCCCTGGTTCATGTTTAAGCCTTGACTTCCCTGTGTTCCCTGTGTATAAACTAGGGTCCTGATCAGCCAAGGTGAGGATGGAGTTAGAGCATGGAGATAAGCAGATGGAACTTAACACACGTGGTCACTGGGCATGTGCTGGCATGTCACTGTCTCACAGGGGGGGTGCCGTGGGGAGCCAGGGAAAGCTCTGGGGGGAGGCAAATACTCCCAACTTCTTTCTTGCATCTGCAGAAGCAGTTACACACATACACACACACACACACACACACACACACACTGCATTGCACACACAAATACCACCCCAACACACAACCACCACCACACAACACCACACAACACACACCCTAGGTGCACACTCTACCACCCTCACAGCGCAACCCTTACACTATACATACCACCACATACACACCACACACACCACTACACTCATATATACCACACAGCGCCACACATGCAGAATCACACACACATGCATGATATATAGACCACCAGCAGCACTGTCCTCCCATTGTTCATTGATTTGCTTGAGGATAGCCCATGAGTACCACTGAGAAAAGATGGTGTTTCTTTCACAGAAGCATGCCAAAGCATCACGGGACAGTTCTGCTTCCATGCCATTGGTCCCAATTTAATCATATGGTCACAGGCAGCTGAAGCAGGATAGGAAACAGCATCTTTCCACTCCATGTCTGGTGTACGTCTGTCGTGGAATCCTCCTCCTCCTCCTCCTCCTCCTCCTCCTCCTCCTCCTCCGGCCTATGAAGAAAAGACAGAATTTTCCATTTCTACCAAGTTCAAAGACTCTGAGCTGAGCCGTGTCTGTTGTAGAGACCAACGTGTTTAATTCTTGCTTTGTGGATGGGGCAAGGCTCAGAGGAGCAGAGCAGAAGGTGTTTCCTCGTTACGCTCTGGGAGAAGGAAAGCTGGGCTTAATGGATTTCCTCGTTAGTCTTGGTGACACACCATTGCTTTCCACTCAGCAGAGGAGGGAGGGACGTGCGGCCCCTGGAGAGCCCTCCTGGCTTTGCAGGCAGCTCCTAATAAAGCCATAAAACCAGTGGGAAGGATGGGCCTGGTGGTGTGGCGATGCAGAGCTGGGCAAGTCACAGCCCCAGAACCCAACCAACATCTGTCTCTCCGATGGTTGTTGCCTTGCCAGGCTCCACCTTCCATTAGCCCTTCCAATCAAGACCATCACGGGCCCTCTGTAAAGGAGGCCAATTCCACCCCTGGGCTCCCTCTGCTTTTGTCCCATGTGAGGGGCACTGCTTTGGGGTGCAAGCAACACAGAGGGGAAACAGTGGCTTACCTGAGACAGCGAGCTGCTTATTTCTCACACATAAAACCCCAAGTTAGAGAGAGAGAGAGAGAGAGAGAGAGAGAGAGAGAGAGAGAGAGTACAGTGGGTAGGGGGCTTGCTTTGCATGCAGTCGACTCATGTTTGATCCTTGGCACCATATATGGCCCCCTGAGCCCCACCAGGAGTGATCCCTAAGCACAGAGCTAGGGTAAACGCTGAACATGGTCGGGGTGGCACAAAAGCCAAAACTAGAGATAAATATAAAAACCCCAAGTCATATGAGCGAGCACTGGGCTGATGGGGTGTGGCACCAGGCCCCCAGGAACTAGGCTTCTTTCTCCAACACCCCCAGATCCAGGATCATTTTTGGGGTATGGGATCACAGTTTGAACGGCAACCATGCCAATCTTTCTTGGAAGTGGACAGAGGAAGGTACGAAGACAAGGATGTCCATCCCCTATCTTTCACAGAAGCATGCCAAATCATCACGGGACAATTTTGCTTCCATGACGTTGGTCCCAGTTTAATCATATGGTCACAGGCAGCTGAAGGCAGACTAGGAAACACCATCTTTACTCAGACAGCATTCAGGAAACAAAAAAGGGGGATTCATTATTTTGGAAGAGGAGAAACAAATAGTTTTAGGAGTTCATTTAACATAAATGTCTATCGCAACCATACCTTGCTACCACCAAACGTTCCAACAGAAGAAACAAACACTTTCTGGGGCTGGGAGAGATGGTACAGTAGGGAGGGCACTTGTTTTGCACCCAGTCAACTCAGGTTCCATCTTTAGTACTCCATATGGTTACCCAAGTAGGAGTAATTACTTTTTTTTTTAATTTTTATTAGTGAAACACCATGAGGTACAGTTGTAGACTTACAA
>JAOXYA010190561.1:0-20539 GCA_028565675.1 Sorex palustris | reverse complement strand
GGGGGGGGGCGGGGGGCAGAGAGAGAGAGAGAGAGAGAGAGAGAGAGAGAGAGAGAGAGAGAGAGAATAAGAGAGAAAACACATGGGGTCATGATCAGGGTCAGGGTTCACATCCTCCTGGACTCAGTCTCGATCTCTGTCTATGTGCAACGTTACTTAACCATCATCATCAGGACAAGAACAAAATTCTCAGGTAGGATCTTGACTCTCTTCATTTGTCGGGACTCCTCCCTTACACATCTCAGGACGTCGTTTATCAGCAGGTATCTTTGCAATGGGCTCTCTCCAGAGGATGGCAGAGATAAGGCTGTGGCAGTTTCTGGGGCACCAGCATTCTGGATTATAGGTCCAATGAGCAAATGTCCATCTCCTTGACCTCTACTTATTAGCCCTTGGTTCCCTGCAGACAAGGGCCCAGCTTATGGGCCAATTTAAAATGCTCCCCTTTGAAAGTGGGCTTCAAATACAGCCAATTTATGGAGGTTTGCAGGATCCAACTTCCACGTGGAATTTTGGGGTCCCCTAACTCAACTTGGAATAGCCCCTGGCCCCCAGGGGCATTTGTATATGCGGCAGCTCATCCATCGACACTCCACCAAGGGATGAATGGGGGACCCCAAGAGGCAGACTTCCTGGGGGCCCCTGACTCGCTGCAGCCTCCCTGTTCACCCAGGACCCCACCCAGACACAATGCACTTGTGAATCAGTGTCTTTCTTAGGAGACAGAGAGGGACAGAGGGACCCCAGGATGGACCTGAGACCTGTGGGGACGTGAGGGGCAGAAACCAGCCCTGCTGCACCTAATGCTGAGAAACAGCAGCTATGGCGCAGTCCAAAGCCCCAGGTGGGTAGGAAAGAGCCTGCCGCAGGGGCCCAGGCCCTCAAGAGGTGGAGATCCCCGGGGGGAAAGTTCTGGAAGGTGAAAGGGACACACACAGCTGAGAGTATAGCAAGTAAAGGGAGCGTGATTGTTCTTTTCCTGTCCGTCTGTGATTCAGTGGTCACAGGTGCCTGGGCAACTGCTTCTGCTACTGTCAAGGGTCAGTCACCAACACCCACTACCCAGTGAATGGATTGGTCAGCGTCCATCCTGAGTGGTTGGTGAGGGTCCATCCTGAGTGATTGATTAGACTCCACCTTGATTATTAATTGGAGCCTAATTAATTGATTGATTAGATCCATCCCAGCCGAGGACAAGGTGAATATCTGAACACCCCTGATGCTCTAGAACATGGGGCAGCCTTGTAGTGTGGGCATGAAGACACCCCAGGTAAGTCAATGAGCGCCCAATTTGCCATGAGTCAGTCACTGAGTTATGCATCATTCAACACTGTTTGATTATAAAGTGGTTGACATGGGACGTGGGGGGACACCCCAGGACCCCAGACACTGAATGCAAAGGATCCTTCCAGGACCTGCTCTTCTGGTTGTTTCACCCACAGCCAGAGATTCCAGGGTGCAGTGGAGTTCCATGAAGGTGGACTATTGTTTATTCGAGAGCTCTGCTCCTCAGGAATGATATTTTTCTGAGGTGAAAGAGATTATAGGGAAATTGAGAACTGGAAGGTCAAAATTACTAAAACAACATCAAGGCTCAAAGCTATTTTTGTTTTTAATAACCTTTTGGTTTTATGGATCATGTCCAATGATGCTTAGGGCTTACTCCTGGCTCTGCATCAGGAATTACTCCTGGCAGGGACCATATGGGATGCTGGAATTGAACCCCGGTTAGTCACATGCAAGTCAAGTGTCCACCCCTCTATACTATCTTTTCAGCCTTGTCCAAAGCTTTATCATCACACAAGGGGTCAATGAATGTTGGCATCACATTAGCATCTTGGTAGATGGTAATTTGCTGGAAAAAATAGAACAAATCTGAACATGTGCAGCTTTATTATAGCTTAAAATATATAAATAAGACTTCTGGAATTATACAAGAAACTGATGAATGCATAGTATTTTATACAATTCTTTTTTTTTGAGCCACCATGAGATACAGTTACAAAGTTTTCATGTTTGATATTCCACTATACAATGATTGATCACTCATTCCTCCACAGGTGCAAGCTTTCCACCACCAATATCCCCACTATCCCCTCCATTTCCATCAGGGTCCTTATCCTGACTTTATGGCAGTCAATAGTAACAATGATGGGTCTCATTCTCCTAACCCTGAAGGAGCCTTGAATATGGCGCTTTTTAAAAAAATCTCAGGGATAGGACGAAGGAGACGTTACTGGGGCCTGCTCGAGGCAATCAACGAACAACAGGATGGTTGTGATCGTGATCGTGATGGCAGACAATAGCTCAAATATTCTCTCTCTAGTTCAGGGCATTATATCTTGCCTAGATAGTCCCACCACCATTCAAGCCTGCCTTCCAAGGCAAATACTAGATCATTTATTTTCCATTTCTTTCTTTACATATCAGGAAACGTTGCACGGCCGCATATGTGGCTGCGTACTTCAGAGAATTAGTTCTGCAAACCACATACCAGAGCCATGCTTGTAGAAGGGCTTGGTCGTCAGTATTCCTTCTGGAGAAGGCAGGGATACTGCACCTACTCCATCTGGGGCATCTCGGTGGTATCGCTCCAGTATGGGGCCCGGAAAATTCTCTGGTGTTGTTGTACCTACTGGGACACTTCACTGCTGTGTGTGCCAAGATGGCGCCGTGGGCAAGTTGAGGGCCTGGTTTCCGACATCAGGGGTGGATTGAGAGGCTGGAATAAGCTGCCCAGTTTTTAGTGCCACCATGCGGTTTAGAGAAATAATCCTGATACCCACATACCGGAGCCAGAATGCATATCCTTTGAAAGATATTTTCACGCACATATTGGTGATGTTTTTTCTCAATCAGAAAAAAATTTACATAGAGAAGTTCAACAAGATTGTCCTAAGTTTACATCAAAACTCTGAGAGAGGACAGGACTTTAGCACATTAGTGAGGGCACTTGCCTTGCATGCGGATGACCCAGGTTCAATCCCTGGAACTTCCTGTGATTCCCCAAGGCACCCCAGGAATGATCCCCGAGCAGAGCCAGGAATAAGTCCTGAGCATGGCTGGGTGTGGCCTAAAAATATAATAAAACTGTGAGAAAAAATAAAATTGGGACTGGAGAGAAGTCACAGAGGATAGGACTCTTGCCTTGCATGCAGCCAAACCAGTTTTGATTTCTGGTACCACATATGAATCCCCAAGCCCTGCCAGGAGTGACCCCTGAGCACACAGTCAGGTATAAACCCTAGGCACAGAGGGGTAAGGCCTAAAACTTGAAAAAAAAGAAAAGAATAAAAAGGAAATTTTGGCAAAGATGAAGAAAAAGAAGAACTAAAATCAGATAAAGTTTTATTTATCTTTATTTACATAACCTTAGCACTGTAGCACTGTCCTCTGGTTGTTCATCCATTTGTTCAAGCGGGCACCAGTAACATCTCCATTGTGAGGCTTGTTGTTACTGTTTTTCAAAGAAATCAAATCAAATAAAGTGAAATTCTGGTCCCAACTACAAAATTGTCTATAAAGTACATCCGATGTAAAGAATAAAAAGGCTATTGTGGAGGTTAAAACAAGAGGTAGAAAAGAGGCAGATTCTAAACGCATTCTGAGCGCACAGCCGACAGTTGGATAATAGGTACAAATGCCACAGAAAAGGAATCGGTCACTCATTCCAGCTATTTGACAGCTGCGAAGAAAGTAGATCTTCAGCATCTCATCTCGGAATACAGACGAACAAGTGTGGTGACTATGTGTGACAAAGGATGTTAGCCTGATGGAAGGTGAGCATGGGCTTGCAGGGTGGATCAAAGCGTGACATTGCTGTCCTACAACGCGTCCCCAGTCCTGTATCTGGGCTAAGACACAGGAATAAATCCAGGATCCCTGATGGGTGCTGGCCGGGCATCTAGACAGCGGAGCTGTGTTAGGTTACAGAGATGAGGCGTCAAGGCTGCTGTGGGAGGGAGAAAATGGTCTGGTGTTTGGATCACTGACACCTGCAGGAATGAGTGGGGTCCACGAGGCCATGGTGGACGTTGAGGTCTGGGAGTGCTGGGGTAAGAAGGAGCAGGGGCCAGGGAAAACCGGGGGGTGGGCAGGGCAGAGAACTTGGACTCCACGCAGATGGCCAGGAAGATGGAAAGCCCGAGATGGACGGACAGGGAAAAACAGGAAAACCAAATGTTTGAGAGAAAAGGGTTCCAAGCTTGGGGGCGGGGGAATGATCTTTCCCCAGGAGCCAGAGTTGACCAGACCAGCTCTAACCAGTGGAAACTTGGTTGATCTTGGCCACAGCAGCTTTGTGGAGAACAAAAACCGAATTGTAATCCATTCCCAAGAAAAAGAAAAACAAGGACGAGATGGGGCAGGCGAGTTCACACAGGCAACATGCTGGTGGTTTGTTTTTTTCTTTTGTCTTCAGACAGGAAGTGTGTTCAGGGCAGGAGATTGCAAGAGACTAGAGACTAGGAGTCTGGGGTGTAACATCCAATGCGGCGAAGGGGAGAATTTCACAGATATCCCAGGGGATTCCTGCCTTAGAATTTGACATTTGACATTTGACTCAATTTGACATTTTGGTGCCCATTGGAGAGTTTTGCATTGCTTCTGATTTTAATTTTATTTCTTTCTTTTTGGTTTGAACACACCCAGCGGTGTTCAGTGCTTCCTCCTGGCTCCCTAAAGGGTACCCACAGGGTGGCAGGAATTGAACCCAGGTTGACCATATGCAAGGCAAGATCCCTATCACTCCTTTTCATTTTTACGCATGGTATTAAAATATTTATGTGGATGAAAGAGGCCATTAGGAGGTCCACAATATTTTGCACAGAGGCTGTATGTGTGTGTGTGTGTGTGTGTGTGTGTGCGCGCGCACGCCAATAATCTGCACATTTCCTCGAGGGGAAGGGTTCTGGTGTAAAACACACATAGCGCCTCTACTGTCAATAGAAGGCCATGGGCTGACAGACAGTTGGCCACGTGGGCTGCGTGGGTAATGGACCTGTCCTGGAGCTTGTGGGGTTCAACAGCGTCAGAGTGCCCTCCGGGAGTCTGCAAGGGGAAAAGGCCGACACCTGTGAAAGGTGCCGCAGTAGCTGTTAGTTGGGGATGGGGGGTCCTGAGTCTGGGGGGTGAGCCCCAGGCAAGCAACATGTGCCCCGGGGCAGAGATCAGAGGAGGAGGAAGAGGTTGTCAGGAGACCAGAGAGTTCTGAGGAAGAGTGATTGACAGTTTCAAATGTCTGCAAGGCCCTGTGGAATTTTCCTGGTTACCTACCCCAGGGGAGGAGGGAGGGACACAACCCAGGTGAGCACAGCAGTATTCTGCAATTGAGAGAACTTGGATTCCAGGTGGAAATTCTAGAAGGAAACTTGGCTTAGAGTGTGTTTTCTCCACACCCCACATCCTCAAGCCAGCTCTTATTTGTTCTTCTGGCCTAGAGTGGAAGGCAGGAAACTCCCTTCAGGGAATTTTACCTGCATGCCTATGAATGGAAGTGAAATGGATGAGAAATGTGTAGGCTGGGCTGGAGCAATAGGACAGCAGGGTGGACACTTTCCTTGCATGCAGCCGACCCGGGTTAAATTCCTGGGATCCCATATGGTCTCCTGAGCACCATCAGGAACAGAGAAAGAGAAGAAGAAGATGTTAGTGGTCATTGAGTCAGTCCCATAGTGTTGCTAAGCAACAGCAGCATCAGCACCAAATGCTCCAAGATGCTAGAGAAGCTGAGATACAAGGAGAGGCCAAAGAGGAGTATTTTTCTGGGCCCAGATGTTACCACAAGCACACAGCTGCTTCCCTGTAGCCCTGTGAGTATTGGCAGGGCATTAAAGAAATGTAAATTACAGTGGGAGTGGCAGGAGCAACAACAGGTCCTAAGATGAATAAATACAAATGATCCCGTCGAAAGTACCAGAGAGGGGCTGGGGAAATGGTGCTGTGTGCAGGGCATTTGCGTGAATGTTCCTGGCCCAGTTTGATCCCTGGGATCACATAGGGTTCACCCAAGCCTGAGCACAGAGCTAGGAGTAAGCCCTGATTATCACCAAGTTGGTCAAAACAACACAAAAACATGTGGGCTGAGAGATACTACAGCAGGCTCTGCAAGCAGCCAACTTGGGTGCCATTTCCCAGCATCCCTATGGCCCAGAGCATCAGCAGGAGTGATTTCTGAGTGTGGAGCCAGGATTCAGGCTTGAGCACTACTGGGTGTGGCCAACAAAACAAACAAAAAGGAACCCAGAGAAAAAGTCCTGTAGGAAAATAAACAGATATTAGGCTGGAGACATGAGGTCAAGCCGAACAACACGTGTATAAGGGGGAACCCCAAGGTGGAGCAGGGCTGAAATAGCATCCTAAAGAGTAAGGGCTTCCTCTGGGCTTGCGGTGGGGGAGGGGTCCAGGATCATGAGTGACATGGCATCAAGGAGAGTCCAGAACTTTGTCTGCCACAGACCTAAGCACAGAGTCTCGAGTCCCAAGGGAGAACAGCAGGGCCACATTGGGGAGACTGGCAGGCAGGACCCCTGGAGGCAGAGTGAGACGGAGGAGGGTGCTCTGTACAGAGGAAGAAGCACTCAGGAATGGTGTGGTGAGTCTGGGAAGCGGGTCAGCTCAGACTGATGGAAAAGATGTGTGGCCGCCTGGGAGACCGCAAAAGAGCCACTGCGTGGTTTTCCATCACAGCCGGGGAATCCACTAAAGAGGACTTCTGTCATGATGGATCAGAAAACTGTTTCCATGGGCCAAGAACACATTCTCGGTTTGAAGTCTGCAGCTTGACCCCATGCACTGCAAGATCTCACGCTTCTTTTCTTTCCTGCTTATTTCTACACCCTATCGTGTCGTGCGCGCGTGTGTCTGTGTGTGTGTGTGTTGGAATTTTTTGCTTTTTGGCCCACCCACCAGTGCTCAGAAGTTACTCCTGGCTCTGTGCTCCGGAACCACTCCCAGCAGGGACCACATGAGACTATGAGGTGCCAGGGATTGAACTCGGTCAGCCACGTGCAAGGCCAGCATGTCTTCCACTGTATTATCTCTCCTGCTCTTCTTTATTTACATCAGACAGACACGAGAAGGGGAAGGATGTTTTTAGAAAATACCTCCTTATCCTTCTGGCACATTAGATGCCAAGCTTCAGACTCGGGTCACCCGTTGCTATATAACCCAAACGTACAAACACAAGAAACAAACAAACACAACGTAACATTTCTGCTTACCTGGTTTAGATCATTTTAAAAATTCATACTTGTCATTGTAAATTCAAGGACAGTTTTATGAAAGTGTGAATAATAATGAGGGGAGGGCATTTCCCTGCACGTGGGTTCGAGCCCCGACACCGCCAGGAGCAAGCCCTGAGCTCAGGGGCAGGCGTCAGCCTTGAGCACTGCCAGGTTGCTCCCAAAACCAAACCAAATGAACAGAACAAGGGCCAGAACAAGGGATGATGCGAGATTTCCCAGAAACAAAAGTCCGTGCCAGAGGGTTTCGCTGCTGAGTTCCACATTTAAGGAAGAAATGACATCAATTCTAGGAATTGATACTTTCTTCTTTAGGAAGTAGAACAAAAATGAGGAATGCCCCAGTGGGGGGCAGAGTGATAGTGGGGTGGGCGCTTGCCATGAGTGTGGTCGATCTGTGTTCCATCCCTGGCATGCCAAAGGGTTCCCCACAAGCCTCATCAAGAGTGAGCACAGAGTTAGGATTCAGCCTGAGAACTGCTGGGTGTGACCCCCAAATAAAAACAAACAAGTAGGAAAACCAAAGAACTCCCCCACCTTTTCTACTAGGTTAATATTACCCTGATTATTAAAAAAAATAAAAATAAGAATAAATACAAGCGTTAAGGTGCTTGCCTCAGCTCAATTCCCAGCACCTGCCAGGAGTGCTCCTGGAGCACGGAGCCAGAAGTAAACCCGGAGTACCAATGGGTAAGGCCCCCAAACCGAACCAAAACAAACAAAAAAACTAAATCTCTCGGAGATGCTATAAGAAGAGGAAGAAAAGGAAACAAGGGGAAGGTGAGACACTTCAGGGCAAAGCTCATGCGGTAGTCCAGAGACCTTGGGAGAGTCTCCCCTGCGCAGGCCCTGCGTTTTCACACTGCAGTGCCTCCAGGCCCAGCAGGAAGCAGAGGGGCACAGAGAAGATTCTAGAAACGTCCCAAGAGAACCGACTCCCTTTACAGCTTAGGGACTTGAAAAATGGTTGCAAATTCATCGGTGGCACGAACCCCTGTTTGTGCAGCTCCTGGCAACAAAAATTGTGATGGATGTGGAGGGTCACACGGAGTCCTCATGGACACGCGTGGACAAAGAGTAGGTGAACATTGTGTGAGCATAGCCATGCATGATAATGGCCCTGCGTGATCTGAGAACAAAGGAAATGCAAGAAGGAAGTTTGGTGGATGGGTGGTGGTGAGGGGCATGGGTGGCAGGTCCCTCTTGCATAGCCTGGCTCAGGCCCTGGGTTGGCACTTGGCACTTGGCCCACAAACACACAAGATTTTATGAGGGGGAGTTTTTATTGGAGGTGGGGGGAATATTGGCGGTTGAAAATAAATGCTGCAGGCCGGAGTGACAGTACAGCCAAGTATGGTGCTTGCTTTGCATGCAGTTGACCTAGGTTTGATCCCTGGCATCCCATAAGGCCCAACATGAGTGATCTCTGAGCACAGAGCCAGGAGTCATCACTGAGCACCGCCAGGTGTGACACAAAACCAAAAAACATTTTTTAAAAAGAATTCTCTTCTCTTCACGTTTTTTTCCCCACACTTGCTTCTTCTCTCTTTGCTAATAGCCATTCTCCCCACTGATATCTCCCCATCTATCAGAGATGAGGAAAGGCCATCTCTCAGCATCAGTGTCTCTTGAGAGAAGTATCACCATTCCATTCCGTGGAATAACGCAGGCCTCCCTCCATGCTCCCACTCTTCTTTTTTTCTTTTTCTTTTTGTGTCACACAGGTTGATGCACAGGGTTACTCCTGGCTTTTGCATTCAGGAATTACTCCTGGCGGTGCTCAGGGGGAACTATTTGGGATGCCTTGACTCGAACCCGGGTCGACCACGTGAAGGCAAATGCCCTCCCTGCTGCATTATTGCTCCAGCCATGCTCCTACCATTCTCTTCTGGGACATGTTTACTCCAGTTTTCATTGCCACCAATGATGGCAGAAGAAACATTATTTTATATAAAAATTTTTCTGTGTAAGTTTATTTCAGCAACTAGGCAGAGCACTATTTTTCCTCTTTTTTATAATTTTATTTATTGAATCACTGTGAAAGCAGTTATAAAGCTTTCTGGTTTAGGTCTCGGTCATACAATGAAACATCTGTCCCTTCACCAGTGACCATTTTCCACCACCAAATACCCCAGCATACCCCCCATCCTATGCCTTCCGCCTACCTGTGGGGCAGATACTCTCTCTTTACTTTGATTACGTTCAATATTTTGACCCCAGACCCCACCATTATTATTTGATTTTACACCAACACTCAGATCTTCCAAAAAGGCAACAGTAGACAATTTGTTTTCTACTGCTGGTTATGAATAAACATTATGTCATGCAGCCACAGTAGTGGCCACTCAATTTTGGAATTCTGAAATTTTAACAATTAAATATGGAGGAATTTCTTTCTGGATTCCGAGGTTTGTTCCAAGTTTCTTGGATCATGGCTGTTAAGCAGCTTGTTCAGGAGCCAGTGAGGCCATTTGTGGGCGGTGACTCGGGGTCTCTTTAAAGTGGGGAGGAAAGGGTCAGCTGCACCCCCATCCTGTGAGGCCCTGAATGTCTCGTCACTACGAGCCCAAACCTCACCATCCAATGGCCTCTGGAGGATAGCGGTCACCAAGCCGCCAGGGGGAACAGGTCAAGGCACGAAACCTATTCCCCCCTGGGGTGGCCCAGCACCAGTAACCTTTTGCAGGAACCGCATTTCTGCCAAAAGCCACTGGCTTCTGAGATTTGTTTCTGAGTCTCTGGGATCATGGCCATTAAGCAGCCTGATCAGGAGCCAGAGAGGCTGTTCATGAGTGGCGACTAGGGGGTCTCGTTGGGGCAGGGAGGAAAAGACTGGACAGGGACCAAGAACTTGAAACAAAATGCTGGCCCCTGAAGTCATGGGACCAAACAGGAACAAGAATTGGAAATATACTGCCAGTTCCTAGAAAAATGCTATTATGTAGTCAAACCCTGTATAAACTGCTCAGAATTCGGGTTTGGGGTCCTTCTCAAGACTCCACTGTGTTGGATGAGACTTGGACCCTAGCTCGATCTAGCAATAAAGGGGCCTTGCATTTGCAGCCTCATGTCTGGTCTGGTCAATGTGCGAGCGAAACTCCCTTCCTGGGACATAACCTATGGGGACCAACCAACAAAACAAATAATAAAATGAATGAATTAATCAAAAGAAAAATGCCTTAGGGTCACAGTGCTCACAAAAGCCCGATTGGATCCCTGGCTCCCCAGATAGTCCTCAAAGCCTGGCGGGAGTTATTGGGGCTGACGCCTGGCTCCCTGCTCCGGAATCACTCCTGGAAGGGCTTGGGGGACCAAGGGCAGTTCTAGGACTCGAGCTGGAGCAGGTCTCTCCCGCTGCGCCGTCACTCCGCCCTGTTCCATTGGCCAAGACAGCCAGGCTCTCTGTTAGAAACTCTCCTCTGGACTCTGATATACCTCCAGTCCAAGATTCTACAAACTGTACAAGATAATTGAAACCTAAAGTAGGCCTTCGGTCAGATGACATCACCAAAAAGAGATGTAGGTCTATGTCCAGGCCTTTCAGGGGCAAGGCAGGGTTTAGCTGGAGGGAATTTTATTTTCAAGGTGTTGGGTTCTTTGGGCAGGTTGAGAGGAGTCACACCCAACTGTGCTTAGGGCTTCTTCTTGGCTCTCTGCCAGTCCTAGCAAGGCTCAGGGGAACTGCATGGTGTACTAGGATCAAAACCAGGTCAGCTGTGTGCAGTGACAGTGACTATCTGCTGTACTCCCGGCACCAGTCGCCTTGGAAGGTCTTCATCAAGGCCCCCACCCGGGGCTGGACAGAAAGCTATGGACACTGTCTTCATCTGAGGCTTGAATTCTCACTGTCAGTTCCACAGCCCTCACTTCCTGGGGCAGACACCCACTGCCATCTGCCTCCAGCACCATGGGTCAACAAGGAAGAAAAAGCGGCCTGGAGAAACCTGACGTCCGGACACTGCGTCCAGCAGTACACCATGTGTCCAGGTGGTCCACCTGTTCATTCTTGAAAGAAGCTCGTGGGGGCCGTGCACCTGGCCGTCCAGCCTGGGCAGCTGGTGTTAAGGGAATAGCCTTTGTACACCTTTCCACAGCGGCCACAGTCAACTTTTACAACTTAACAGCCCCGGTCACCTTTACAACACTGAAACTCATAAAACACTTTGTGTGTGAGAAGCGGAGGGAGGTAGGAGTGTGCGCATTCCGGGACCCCACCCATGGAGAAGGATAAACACAAATAATCTGAGTGACTCAGACAAGAACGAGGGTGTCCTGATGCTACCGCTCACCAGGCAGCTTAGGGGTATGGTGGGTGGGCTCCAGAGTGCCCCAGACTGCAGGTCCCCAGCCTGGACTTGGCCTCAGTTGTTTGTCAGGCCCCCCTAACCAGGGCAGGGTGGGACAGATCAGGCATCCCGCCCGCCCAAGTCCCCCTGCTTACTCCCTGTCCCCCAGGGAGGGGCCGCTGCCCACTGATTGTCCAGACGCCAAGAAGCTCCTGCCATCAATTCTCACACGAACCCCTAGATATCAGTATCTGTTTCCTCAAGCCACAGGCCACTGCTGGACCATGGCTAAGATGGCAGTGCTGGAGCCCATATTGGGGACTCCATTAAAAGAACCAGTAACACGTTGGTATCAAGACTCAGTCACTAAAAGGTCAGGCACTACATCCCAATGGCCTCTCACAGGCCGGGCTCCTCAGTAGACATGGGGGCCCAGGTCACAGCTTCAGGGCACAGTGGGGTTTTGTGCTTTGGCAGTTTTCTCTGGGGAAACCAAGTGTGAGGGACGCTGGGGTGTCCCCCCACCCAGGCCTGGTGCCTGGCCATGTGGACCCTTGGGGTCTACTGAACCCTTTTCTTGGCTGGACCCAAGCAGACTGCACAGGGGAGCTCTCTGGTCAGTCCAAGAGAGGAGGTCCCCAAGTCAGGGCAGGGCAGGGCCACCTGCTGAGGGGCAGGGTGACTTGGTGACGGGTAAAGCAATGGGCAGCTGTTCCCAAAGTGCCCACTGTCCATATTCTCGCTGGCCATAGCAGTGCATATGTGAGCATCACTTTCCTGCAGTCCCTGGTACAGTCGAGGGGACCGACACTCCTCAAGGTTTTTGGTTTTTTGGCCACACCTGATTTGCTCAGGGTTTTCCTTGGCTCTGAGCTCAGAAATCAGTCCTGGGAGGGCTGGGACTAGTGGGAGCCAGAGAAGGAGCCGGGTAGCGTCCTCCCCAGTGAGAGGCCCTGGGCACAGCACCTGACTGAGAGCCAAAGGGGATGCCCCACTGCCCACTCGTCCCCATCCCAGAGGTCCACAGGGGTGATGAGAGAAGCCTGTGGGGCTGACTCAGGGCATGACCAGGCCCCCCTTTGAGAAACACAGGGGCCCCCCACTCCTGAGCCCCCTCACATTTCTCACCTGGTTGCTGTTGGCAGACTCTGGGCCTCTGGAAGTTTCTAGAATGTCCAGGGACAGTAGAGTTCTTGTGGTCACTGGGGCCTGCCTCCTGACCAGAGCTCCACCCCCAGGCCCTGCTCGCCCTCCACGCCCTCTGCCCAGACTCTGACCCTCTGCTCTGCTCCAGCTCTCGGATTGCTTCGAGGGCCCCTCTCCGGGGTCTGTGGTCAGAGACCCCTGCCCCCCATACCCTCATGCCCCCCATGGCCTCCTATGTGCCACATCTCCCCATGAATCCCATCTCTCCTTCCATGATCCACGAGACCCTATGACTCCCATGTCCCCCATATCCTGATGTGTCCCCATGACTACCTCCTAACTCCCATGGCCCCCATGACCCCCATGACCACTCTTGGACCCCATGACCCCCCTGGCCCCCATGACCCCCTGTGACTTCCCATGGCCCCCATGGTCCTCTGCCCACTGCCCCTCCAGCACTTCTTTCCACCCGTGTGATGCTCCTTCAGTGCTAGGTACTGACTGGGCCCCCTCCCATCTCCCGACTTCTACCCCCAGACTGCCTGGAGGACGGCAAGGTGACTGGGGGGGCCCTCATCCCCCCGGTAGGGACACTTTGGGGATGCTAGGGCCATGTCAGGACTCACACATGCTTGGAGTTTTTCTGAACCCTCCCAGGGGTCAGGACAGGCTGTAGGGTGGGGGTAGGTGGGGGGGGGGACCCTGACACCGTCAGTGGGGTACAGTGCTGAAGATGGTGGGTGAAAGGGTCAAAGAGCCTGGGAAAGGAGGCAGAACCCCAAAACCCAAATACAGGAACCCATAGGTTTCTGCGCCCAGTCCAGCACTGCTCTGCCCGGGATGGAACTCAGCTCCAGCCAAAGGTGAAAGTGAGCACTTTGCTGCCATGGGAGGGAATAGGGAGGTGGGGCATCAAGTCTAGAGGAGAAGACAGGGATAGGGTGTCTCACTCCAAGGCAGCACGCAAGAAGGACCTTGACAGGTTCACGGACAACACACCCTTGGATCCTGACGATAGCTGGGCGGCCACACACAGGGAGGGGCCTTCCGACAGCAGGGTTGGGGGGGGGTGTCTGGGTCTCCTGGTGGTGCCTGTAAGACACAGTGACCTTGAAGGGAATAACAGAGACAGCATGAGCTGGCTAGGCAGGTGAGGACGTGGTGGGGCAGACAGAGACCCCAGGGCCAAGGCCAGAGCTAGGTCATGTTCTGTGGGCTGTGGGGAGACCAGAAAATGAGGTGATGGAGACTTGGGGACCGGTCAACAGCCAGTGAGGGCAAACCTCCATGGCCGGGGGCAGATTCTGTGGGGCTATGAAAGGACCCCGACTTCAAGGGCCTCCTCTCTGCATGGGGGCAGCAGGGACACTCCTGTCACAGGAGGAAAAGCATTGGTAGCCGCCGGGTTCCCCAGCCACCCGCAGCAAGGTGACTCAGGGGCCACCTGCTCCTAGCCACTCCCTGTCCCAACCCACAAGTGTTGGGGGCACACCTGACCCAGGCTGAATTGTCCATGGTTGATACATGTCATGTATCAAGCTTCCCATCCAGAGGCCCCCAGAGGCAGACGCTGAGTGGGCAGAGCTGGGCACCTCACTCTCACCCACATCTGGATGACAGAGCTGGCAGGGCCCCAGCACTCCAGGCAGGCCCAGTCACACCCTTGGCTGGTAGCCCCCTCACCCCTCACTCCTCACCCCACCCTCCCCAAGGCTGCTCAGCCTGCTAGGAATCACCCCCAAGGAGGTGCCTGCCCCTCTCCACAAGGCCAGGTTGCAGGAGATCTCAGAGGTCCCTCCTGCCAGTGTGGCCCTCCTGTAGTCACGGTTGGAAGCACTCGCTTCTGCTCTCCCACCGGCCTGGGGCGTCCCTAGGGTCCCCTGTGTCTGGGGCTCACTATCACAAAGGTTTGTTGGGGAGCCCAGGCTGAGAGACGGGTTTCATTGCGGGGGTGGGGAACCCTCTCCTTTGGGGTATCCCAGGCTTCCCCCGCCCATGGCTTAGCAACCTGGAAGGGCGTTCCCCGGGGTGCTGCGCAGAAAGGGGCCGGCTTCACACTCACCGGGCACTTCAGAAGGGGCAAAGGGCACTGGGGCCCCTTTATACGTAGGTCCCCGCATCAGGGCAGCCACTAGTGGCTGCTCTGGGGTGTGGAAGGTGCGGCACTCTCGGCACTCATGGCAAGGCCACCGGGAAGCCGCCTCTGCCTGCTGGTCCTGTTCAGCCAGATCCTGCCCCCCGCTGTGGCCACGGAGCGGGGTGAGTATCCGGGCCCAGATCTGCTTCTTGCAGGGTCAGGGCAGCCTTCAGGCTGCGGCTCCGTCTTCACCCCCGTCTCCTTTCCTTTGAGGTTCAGGGCATCTCCCTCCACACTCTGCTCATTCTAGGACAGGACTAAGAGCCCCGTGGGTCCTGGCCCCCTATAGCCAGTGTTGGGGTCTCTCTTGACTCCCTTCTCCAGTGCTCCCAATCCGCTCCCACACTCTCCCCCCCTCTTCTTGCCTCTCTCGCCCCCACCCAGATCCCCGGAGGCCACGGACTCTTGAATGCTCCCGAGCCACAAGACAGACAACACAACTGGGGTCCAGGAGCCCCAGATTCTAACTTCCTGTGATTTGGCTGCACTGCCCACCCCTGGGCCCTGGGCAGCCCTAAGGGCTCGAAGTTGAGGCCTCCGAGCGTCCTTGAACCCCAATTGTTCTGGGGTCCCTGGCAGCGGGGAGAAGAAGGGAATGAGACAGGAACTTCTAGACATCAGCCTTGGACTCCTGGGCCCTCGGGAGGCCATCGCAGTGGGGACAGTGAGAAGGGAGGGCATGAACTGGGTTCCTGGGCTATTGATTCATCTCCAGGGGAGATGAAAGAGGGACAAAGGGAAAATTTGATCTGGATGTGGGAGGCATCATGATGCCCTCAGAGCCAAAATGAGAGACAGAAGCACAGGAGCAGCTGCTGCCTCCTCCCTTCCCTCCTCTCCCCTTCTCCCTCCTCCTCCTCCTCTTCCTCCTCCTCCTCCTCCTCCTCCTCCTTCTTCCTCTTCCTCTTCCTCTTCCTCCTCTTCTTTCTTCTTTTCTTATTCTTCCTCTTCCTCTTTTCCTTCTTCTGCTCTTCCTTCTCGACCTCCTCCCCCTTCTTCTTCCTTTTTTTTCTTTTTCTTCTCCTCCTCTTCCTGCTTTTGGGCCACACCCAGCGGTGTTCAGGACTAACTCCAGGCTCTGTGCTCAGGGCTAACTCCTGGCAGTGCTCAGGGGACCCTGTGGGGTGCCAAGGGATTGAAGCCGAGTCAGCTGTGTGCAAGGCAGAAGCCCTCCCCTCTGTCCTATCTCTCTGGCCCCAGCGGGCATGGCTTCTTAGCCATGGGAATGTCCCCGAGTTGCTTGAGCTCATGATCTGATCCCTTATGGGCTTTGATGGGCCTTCAGGGGGGAAGATCCTCCCAGTTCCCGTGCACCCTGGCCGTCCCTCCTGTTACCTCTTGTCCTACCCTCCCAACTCCTCTCAGCAACAGCTGCTCCAAGCTGCCTAATGGACCCTCAGCTGGCTGCCTCGCCCTAGCCACCAGGAATAGAGCAGTGATACCCTCTCCACCTCCACATTTCTCCTGCCACAGTTCTTACTGGGATGCTTTTTGGGTTACCAGTGGGTTACCAGTGGGATGTTTTTTCCAGTAATTGTCACCGGTAACCCGGAGTATCCTCACCCACTTCTGGTCACGCTGTGTCTGCAGAGCTCACACGGTGCTCTCCCTTTGGCCCAGCTGGCCCTCCTGTGGGTGCAGCCTCTCACTCCCTCCCACAGCAGGAACAGACAAAGTTCTGGAGGCTCAGCCCCAGACCTTACCCCCACCCAGAAGGTTCATCTCCTGCAGGAAGTCTTCCTGGTAGTCCCCAGGAACTTCTCTCCTTAAACCCTGCCACCCAGAACCACCAGGAAAGGACCGTGTGTTTACTCCCCAGGCTGTGAAACCACAACCCCAGAAAGTCTCGGGAGTTTTCTGCAGGTGTCAGAGTAGAACTGTCCCTGGCCAGCCTTGGGCTCTGGTCCAGGATGGAATCTTCGTTTTCTCAGTGCGTAGATGCATTACCCCGTCTTCATTGTCACCCCCTGTCCCCCAGTATGGGTCACTATGTCCAAACTCTTCCACTTTTGTTTTTGGGGAGACCCAGCAGTGCTTTATGACCACTAGCCACTCTCTGATCAGGGGACAGTGACAGCAGGGTTTGTAGACAGTGAGTCACTCTAGCAGTTTGAAACACTGGCCAGATGATGACACCTTAAAGGTCTGGGTCTGTGTCTGTGTAGGTCTTTTTGCAAATAAGGCACATCCTGAAACATACCCAGCTGAGGCTGTCAACATGGAGATTGTTCTTACTTCATTGGACTTTGGCTTTCCTTGGGGGCCACACCCAGCAGTACTCAGGGCTGATTCCTGGCTCTATGTTCCTAGCGGGGAATTCCTGGCATATGCAGAGCCAGAAATTGAGCCCAGGTCAGCTGCACGCAGACAGTTCCCCTCCCCACCATATTATCTCTCTTGACCTCCAACCTGGAATTTTTTGAGGGGTGGTTCCAGCGAGTGATGCTCAGGGGTTACTCCTAGTGGGGCTTAGGGGACCCTATGGGATGCCGGAGATTGAGTCCGGGTCAGCTATGTGCAAGGCAAGTGCCCTTCCTGCTGGACTATCACTCTGCCCCCCTGGCTGGATGTTTGAAGAAGGCTGAGAGCTCTGGGTTCAGATTGGTCTTCAGAACTAACCAGAAAGCCCCCCCCCACCACCACTGTGTGTAGAGCTGAGCTTTCTGGCGGGGGAGCAAGAAAACCTCTCCATGTGGGGGGTTGGAGCTCCAGCTTCCCTCTTCCATGGGCTCCCCTATTTCCCTGGTGCCCCTCACCCTACCCCACCCGAGCCCTCTCTAGCACCTAGAACTGGAAGCAAATTCTGCCACCAGACCTGCAGGGGGCACGTTCAAATGCTTTAGACACTTGTCACCCCAAAGAGCTTCTCCAGAATCAGGTGGGGGTCTCCTGGGTCACATCCAGCCACTTTGATCTTGCCAAGCTCCCCAAAGACCACCAGGACCTCACCCCGGCCCACGCGAACCCCATGTGCTCCACCATGCAGATGAGACCCTGACACCCCGTTTCTAGACTGTATTGCAGCTTCTGGGGCCCTTTCTAGTGTGAGGAGGGGAACCAAGAGAGAGGAGGGAAAACCAGAGGACCCCAGAAGGATGGCAGGGCCAATCCAGGAAGCAAATTTCCTCCCTCTGACAGGTCTCAGTGAAGACCGGCTCCGTCAGGGCACAGAAGGATGGATCTCCGGGAAGGACCTCAAGACCAATGACACCTGGGAGCAGGGGCACAGCAGGGCCACAGGTGAGGTTCTGGGGAGCAGGGACAGGAGGGCAGGAAGCGGCAGGAAGCAGGTGGAAGGGGGGTCAGCAGGCCCGAGGGGCTTGGTTTCTGGAACCTCACAAAATTCCTCTAGGTAGGGGGGCTGCTGAGGCACTGGGGTGGGGTCCCATCTGAATCCCCAAGGTCTGAAGGCAGAGGGAAGGACTCCAAGCAATGTCACCCACCCCCAGTACAACCCAGATTGAATATGAATCAGAATCTCTTCAGTACATCTGTTAACATTCCCTAAGTTAAGGGCCTTCTGATTCACCCAAACTTGTTACAGATTCCAGGACCCCTGTGGCTGCTGACGGCCTGGAAAAGGCTTGGGAGCTTCCAGGCAAGAGATCCCTGTCAACAGACAAGAGAGAAAAATCTACCAAAGGAGACTATAGTAACAGCAACACCACCAGTTCCACTGCCAAGGACTCCTGGTCACAGGGTAACACAGGCAGCATTGTGGGACATGGCTCAGGTCGGACCATCTCAATATCACCCACTTCCACAGCCATCACTGAGGAAACTAGCTCGGCGACACCCAGCACTCCCACGATGCCCACTTCCACAGCCACCACTGAGGGAACCAGCTCGGCGACACCCATCACTCCCACAACAACCACTTCCACGGCCACCACTGAGGGACCCAGCTCGGCGATGCCCAGCACTCCCACGATGCCCACTTCTACAGCCACCACTGAAGGAACCAGTTCGGCGATGCCCAGCAACCCCAAGACACCCACTTCCACAGCCACCACTGAGGGAACCAGCTCAGCGACACCCAGCACTCCCACGACGCCCACTTCCACGGCCACCACTGAGGGAACCAGCTCGGCGACGCCCAGCACTCCCACGATGCCCACTTCCACGGCCACCACTGACAGAACCATCTCGGCAACACCCAGCACTCCCACGACAACCACTTCCACAGCCATCACTGAGGGAACCAGCTCGGCAATGCCCATCACTGCCACAACGCCCACTTCCACGGCCACCACTGAGGGAACCAGCTCGGCGACACCCAGCACTCCCATGACAACCACTTCCACGGCCACCACTGAGGGAACCAGCTCGGCAACACCCAGCACTCCCACGACGCCCACTTCTACGGCCACCACTAAGGGAACCATTTCGGCAACACCCAGCACTCCCACGACGCCCACTTCCATGGCCACCACTGAGGGAACCAGCTCGGCGACGCCCAGCACTCCCACGACGCCCACTTCCACGGCCACCACTGAGGGAACCAGCTTGGCGACGCCCAGCACTCTCACGATGTCCACTTCCACGGCCACCACTGAGGGAACCAGCTTAACTCCCAGTGTTTCCACATCACTGATGTCCACCCACAAAACAACTTCTCTTACCAGTTCCAAGGCCACCCCAACTGCAGCTCCTATTACCACACAAAGTAAGCCAAGTAGACGTGAAATCTGCCATCTGATGGGGTGAGGGCTGTCGGGGCTGGTGCCTCCTCTGTCACACTAGCTCACCTCTTCCAGACTGACGCTTTGCTGTGTGCTGCCCATGTGCGCTCAGTCTGCTTTCTTTGTCTCATAGTGGCTGTCTCTGCCCTGACACCTCAACTGCCAGCAAGCGACCCCATTCTTCCCCTTAGTCCTGCAAGCACATAGTTTCTACGTCCATGTGCCATGATTTCACTCATTTTGGGATCTTCAGTGGCATTTTATCCTATGTCGTGACTTTCGGTTGGATTTTCTGCTGCCTAAGTGCGGAGTGTTTCGAGGCTGAGGACATCGCCTGTGCTGTTCCCCTGTACCTGTCACTCCTTTCTCACCACTGTTCACTCCTCTTTTGCTCCATCTCGTCTTCAGAGAAGTCAGTAGAGTAGAAAATTTACGACTCACTTACCAGCCCTGAATACTATCTCCACCACCTTAGTTCTTCCTGTCCCACAGCATCCTCTGCCTGACACCAGTGCTGTCTCCCCTTCTCATTACTCGGATTAGGGCCTGCCTACTTCACATTTACTCCTACACCGTCACAGTCTTGCATGTGAGAGGCCTCACGTATCGTATACAGCACAGTCAGACATTGTTCTCTGCTTTGGGCCTTTTGGCACTTGGGGGAGCAAGCACGTGTGGGTGGGGTAGGTCAGCAGGATGGCATCAGCCACGCCTGGGAGAGGCCTTGTTATTCTGTGTTTGTGGTTTGGGAATGGAACCCAGAGCCTCACGCATGTGTAAGACATGCATCTGCCCTACAACTGAGTCATCCCCTGGGTCTGATCTCCAGCATCTTTGAAAAAGATGGGTATGCTAGGGGTAGGGAGAGGGTACAGCGCGGAAGGCGCTCACCTGGCACACGGCCAGCCCAAGTTCACTCCCTGGCACCAGGCATGGTCCCTTGGCCTCTGCTAGGAGTGATCTCTGAGCACAGAATCAGGAGTCAGCCCTGAGCACTGAAAAAAAGAAAGAGATAGGAAGGGAAGGAGGAAGGGAGGGAGGGAGGGA
>JAOXYA010190467.1:0-20540 GCA_028565675.1 Sorex palustris | reverse complement strand
AGGAAGGAAGGAAGGAAGGAAGGAAGGAAGGAAGGAAGGAAGGAAGGGCTGAGGGTTCCCGAGAAAATTTCAAGATGAATTGATCACATCAAACTTAACCTCATCACATATCTGCAGACCCTTTTCCAGATAGGAAAATGGATACACATTCTAGCGTGATTGGCTGTGGACACTGTTGGTGGACACCGTCCAATCCAATCCAAGGGCATGGCATGAAAGTTGGGGTGAGGCCATTCTTTGAGAGAGGGTGGGTGAGAAGGGAGGGAGTTGGATGGAGTAAGTGTAAGGGACAACTGCGGAGAGGTGAGAGAAAGTATCTGCTAGATAAATAATAAGGCTGTGAAACCTAACCAACTCACCCAAGATAGTATTTGAAGAGTAAAAACATATTTTTTCTATACTTCTGGAGTTCTAATAGCAAGCTGCATTCTTTGCATGCCCTACCTAAATGAATCCTCTCCGAGCAATGCAGATCAGTCAGTACCATCCTTGACCTAATTTCACAGCTCAGGAGTCTGAGGCTGGCCTACCGCTAGACGGAAAATCCAGGGTAAGGGAAACTGATGCTCACCCACCTCCACGCCTGGAAGAGAACCCACATCCTGTTACAGACCCCAAACCTTCCCCGACACCAGTTCCTTCCAGTCACCCCACAGAGCCAGCTCCCTCTGTGTGCCAAAGATGTGATTCAGACAGAGCCCAACTCAGGAACCCTCTGTCTTGCCACCATCCCCCTGCTCAGGTTGAGATCCATTTCCCTCTGTATTCCAGGATGAAGAAAAGCCATCCACTAAGACAGCTTCTCTGGACAGCTGCACAGCCCTGAGTGGCAGGCCATGCTGAGAAACTCATCCTCGAGCTGGTCTCTAGGAACGTTACAGAATGTCACTAAACAGACTTCCTGGTGGGTCCTAGACAGAGCCAGGCAAATAGACTCTCCCATGGATGCTTGACTGTGCATGGAAAAGTCATATGTGCAGACAAAATAGGTCTACAGATCTCTCATCATAGATGGTTATAAAACTGTGCTCTCTCTCTCTCTCTCTCTCTCTCTCTCTCTCTCTCTCTCTCACACACACACACACACACACACACACATACCATTTCTCAGCTTTCTTTGATCACAGTTTTCTTTCCAATCTTTTTTCTCACCTGGTGTCACCCAACAATCTATGAGAACTTGTTTCCTTTTGTTACCTCCTGCAAAATCTTTATTTCTGTCTTTGAAACTCAACCTTCTTTCTTCTTGTTTTCTTGATGCTGCATCATCTAGGAATGTCCTTCTCAACAGGAAGAGACAAAATACAATATTAAAATAAAAAAAAATAGGATCTTGTGAAAAATACAACGACACTTGGATCCAGGCGTCTGGATGTGGGTTAACCAGGTATGGCAATAGTGCTGGGGAAAAATCTAACCTTAATTGACCATGCCCTCTATCCTGGTGATTCAGGGCCAGGGATGTCACTTGCATATGTGAGGCCCGTGGTTGGATTCCTGGCACTAAGTGGTTCCCTAACTACCAAGCTGGGAGTAGCCTCAGAGCATCACTAGATGTGACCCAAAGAGCATAGAAAAGACATGAGAAAAGGGGCCGGAGCAATAGTATAGTGGCTAGGGAGCTTGCCTTGCATGTGGCCAGCCCAAGTACCTTATAGGAGTCTCAAACTCCATAGGGAGTAATCCATGAGCACAGAGCTAGGAGTAAGCCCTGAGCACAGCTGAGTGTGCTCACTCCACAAATAAATAAATAAATACATGAGAGAAATAAACTCTTCCTTTCTCGTATGAAAATACAAGAAGAAGGTGGTCCCACTCCTCCAAATCAGGAAGCAGGACCCCATCAGACACCCAATGTGTCAGCACCTGAATCTTGGAATTCCCAGCCTCTGTACCAGTGTGGAACAGATGTCTGTGGGTAAGCCACCCAGGCACTGGTACTTTAATGTTCTTCCCCCTTCCCTTCCTTTCTGGTGTCCTGGTCACCCATGGTCTGCATAGTGCCATGTACTTGACTGTGGTGCTCACACATGTTCCATTCTGGGGCTCCCCCACACTTGGTGGTGGTGTGACAAAGACTGCATGGTTTGGGCAGGGGGTGGTGCTGGGAAACCCAAACAACAGTGTCACGACATCAGTTTCAGAACATGAGGAACCAAGCTGGGGCACAAACTCATGGCCTCGCACTGGTGGGCAGACGCTTTGTGGCGCCACTCCCTGGCTAGATCTAATGCAGACTGGTCCTGAATAAAATTGGTTCCTGGGGAAAAAAAGAAAAGAAAAGAAAAGAAAAGAAAAGAAAAGAAAAGAAAAGAAAAGAAAAGAGTTGCATTTCTGTGAGGGAAGAATCTGTGAAATCTTTCTGCAACTTTGCCCCATTTCATCACCCCCCACACCCTGGAAATTTAGAAGGGGTCTCTGGGGTGAGGAAAAGCCAAAATGGACTGGTCTGAGGCTTGTTGTTCAGAGGTTGTGATGCCTCCCCAGGAAATGCCTTGTTGCATCCTGTTGGCTCTAATAAAGGCAAAGTAGATCCCTTTGGCAAGGCGAGGACCCAGGTTCCTGGCTGGACAGTAGCCACCGCTGGAGACTGCAGGAGAAACCAGCTCAACCACCAGCTCCCTTGATTTTCCTGCCATTTCTCTGCCATTTTCTGTATAAGTGATGCCGGATCTTTCTATGGACCTCAGTTGTGCATGCTTGCCATAGTTCTGCATGAACATGTCTGAGTTTCCTAAACACTGCTTAGAAAATGAACATGCTGAAGCTGGAGCAATAGCACAGCAGATAGGGCGTTTGGTAGGGCGTTTGCCTTCTACGCGGCTGACCCGGGTTCGATTCCCAGCTCCCATATGGTCCCCTGAACACCACCAGTGGTCGTTCCTGAGTGCAGAGTCAGGAGTAACCCCTGTGTATCTCCAGGTGTGACCAAAAAAGCTAAAAAAAAATGAACATGCTGTTTTTCTACTTCTGCTGGACCTAAAGCCAGATCCCAGCTCCTTTGAAGATACTCTATAGTCCACCTTCACGTGTGTGCTGCCCACCTGAAACTGCATCATTGTCTGAACTGCTCTATTCTATTCCATTGCTACCGTGCTTCTGCTAGGATGAGTCCAAGAAACAGTGATGTCAGGGCCAGCCAGACGGTGAAACTAAGAGGCGAATTGTAGAACGGACGCAGTTCCAATTCCTAAAACAGCCTTCTCTTACTCATTGCCTTAGGAAACTCTAGTCTGAAGGAACATGCCTCTGCTGTTGAGACAGGATCTTTCCAGATTCCTGACTCTATCTAGTGTCAAATCCCACATAACAGGAGACTTATGTGTAATTAATAAGGATGCAAGGCAAAAAGGGAAAAGAACAGGGTTTGTGCATGCAAAACAAGCTCATATGTGCTCTATCTCTCTCCTTCCCATTTTGGCTCCCCCATCACCTGCCGGGGTACTGACCTCTTTTTGGCCAGCTGCCTTCTAGTCCTGTAATCTCCATAGATGTACCTCTTTGCCAATTCTAAGCACCCTCTGCCAGGTTATGGGACTGTAATAATATTTTCTTTAACACAACTGCCAAAAAGCTTAAGATGTTAGTCAGTATCCAAGGGGCTGAACCTTTTTTTTCCAGTCTATTTCTAAGCTTACTTTGTTTGCCTTCTAGTCTCTGGAAACAATTCTTGAGAAGTAAATAAACAAACAATGGAACACACTGAGAAGTAATGAGGAAAATATGTGAACCAAAAATGCAAATGCTACTTAGAAGTTGAAGCTGTGTTTAAATATAGCCTGCTGATGAAGGTTTGGGTTTTCTGAGCCGTTTGGATAGACATTTGAGCAACACAAATGAGTCCCAAGCTGCATAAGTCAATATTGACTTCGCTTGACAAAAGCTGACATTCCCTCCAGCTTTTTTGATGCTTGTGAGACACTCGCTTCATGGTATATACGTGAAGAAGGTCGAACAAACAAGCAAACAGATGGCGACTAGTTTTGCTGGAGAAAGGCACTAGTGTGCAGGAGAGAATTTCCCTATTTCCCTCCAGACAGTCTAGAAAATACCAGTTCCACAAGTTTGGCAAATGGCCAGGAATCTATTTTGAGGTCTCCAGGTGACTCAGATATACAGGCAGGTTAAGGGAATTCCAGCTCACAGCTTGGTCCCACCTTCATCTACTGGGCTCGTGGAGGCCAGGAGGGAAATGCAGTAAAGAACATATTAACCTTGAGTTCTACAAGGTTAAAAGAGTCCTTCAAGACCAGGGTGCCAGCATTTGTCATTGTGTGCATTTCTTGCATACGTAGCAGAAGGTATCCTGCAGGCTGCCACTTTGGCATTGTTTAGAGCATTCAAATCTCTGAGCAAGTCAGAACGGGAGGCTGCAGCTAGGGCAAATGTCTGTGCACCTGCTTGCAGATGCAGACAGTGGGGGTTGCTATATTTTGTCTTTTCAATTGCAAAGACCTAAAGTTTCCCTGAAAATCAGATGCCATAGGGGCCCATGAGCTAGTAATAGGAGATAGGTGCTTGCCTTTCACTCAGTTGACCCTGGTTCCATCCCAAGCACCCCAGATGGCCTCCTGAGCACGGCCAGGAATGACCCTGAGAACAGAGCCAGGAGTAAGCTCTGAGCACCAACACAGTGAGAAACCCTTTCAAGAAGAGAAAATCTGCCTTATTCAGAAAGCACCAACACTATCCAGAAAAACAGCAAGACCCTGGAGTTGGTGAGATGGAGTCAACTCTTAGGTTCCCTTTCTGTCCGTGTTTGGCCACAGATACATCTCAGCCCTGGTTCTCCTGTGCCTGGATGTGCAATGGAAATGCAGGACAGCAGAATCTGCTGCAACCTTACCCCGCTCCCAAGGATTCTAAGGTAGAAGATAACTTTGTGGAGGACAGGAGCGGGGCTGCCTTTTGTGAAAGCTGTTGACAGGTGAAATATCTGTAGAGCAACTCTCTCACTCTGTGTTCTAATGTCCTGGTCTCCTTGAGTGTAGGACATGGCATTGACTTGCATTCCCTAGCTTTTTGTGTCCTCCTCTATCCATCCCAATAACTGCCCTTCTCTTCCTCCTGGTCCAGTTTCTCCACTTTAGCTACTTTCATTTAAAGCTAGCATATGAGCCACCAACCGGACTATTTTTGCTCTGGATACAGCATGTATATGTGTTAACAAGTGTCTTCTTACCTTCTCAATTGGTCTGATGCCTGTTTGATTTTATGCCCAGATTTTGAAGAACCCAAGGGCATATGGGATGCTTTTCTTTCGTGCCTTAGCAGAAGAAATAATAGTACTTACAATATTGGGTTATCATGAAGTTAAAGCATAGTTGAGGCCAAAATCCCCAGGTTGTAAAATCCCCACATTAGCACATTGCAAGCTAAAACTACTCCAGGGACCAGGAGATGGCTCAGAAGCCAAAGCTTTGCAGTCATGGGGCAGAGAGTTTGAGGCACATGCCACCTGCATGCACCAAGGGCAATCCAGGCGATTGCTGTCTTTGACCTGGCAGCTCTGCCTTCTGAGATGCCTGCAGTTACAAGCAATTTTCTGCCACACCATCACTGGGTGTGGCAGTGAGAGGGCTGGATCCCTGGCAACCACTACAGCCAGAACATACATGAGTACAGCAGAGTGCAGTGCTCGGCGAGCACTGTGTAAACATCATAATCTCGGCATGGCAGCCAAGCGTCAGCCCTGCCCTGGTGTGACCTCCCATTCCAATGACAGCACCAACAAGGATAAGGGAAGGCGAGGGAGAAGCAGTTATTCCACTGGTTACATCTGGCACACGGCAAACCCTCCGTCCTGGATGCTGAGTCTCATCACTTTGCTGGAATCAAGTGAGGCTCTTCTTCCTTCCACCACTGCCACAGTTACGTTCAGGAGCAGCAATTACAGGTGACCTCTTCAGTATCATGCTGGTAGGGGGTGGATTATGAATGGACTCAGGGCAGAAAGGGAGTCTCAATTCTCTCTGCACGCTAAAACCGATGAAAGCATTTTGCAAAAAGGAGACTGAAGATCAGATCAAGAGGAGAAAGAAACCACTTCTCCTGCAGGCACAAAGGGGGGAATCAATTTGGGGGATGGTAGTGGACTTTAATAACATTAGAGGTAGTGAGCTACCAGGTAAAGAGCAAGTGCTCAAGTTAACCCCATGGATGAGTCTTGCTCCTGGGATGGGCTCCCAGACCTTCCCAGTGACATTCAGCAGTAAAGGCAATGAAATCCAAAGGGCTGAAGGGGACCATGGAGCTCAGTGATTTCCATGGAGATGCCATTTGGGTGCTTATGAGGGCAGTGGAAGTGAAAAGGGAGAAAGGGGGACCTTTTAGAAAAGTGAGTAGAGTTTAGGAACAAGAAGAGTCTGTGCCTCAAACTGTCTTCAAAGCAACCCAGTGACCCTGTCCTAGCAGGCCCTGGCAGAGACCTTGGCCCTTTAACCTAGAGGCACCATGGAAAATACACCAATCTGAACCACTTGGAAACAATGATCATCTTCATTACACATGGCCCAGGGCTGAGCTAGCTCAAAAGACTGGGACACATGCCTTATATACACAAGGCCTGAGTCAATCCCCAGCCAAAGCGGCCCACAAGTACCACTAAATGTGACTTTGTTGGCCCCAGTCACTGCCGGGGCGTCAGGTTGCTGGTTCTGAGCATTGAACTGTCAGGTCCACACTGTTGGACCAAGGGTCACCAGAAGTCTCCCCTGTGCCCCTCAGAGCATGCTGAGGAGTCAAGTAGCACTGTCCCTCCGTTGTTCATGGATTTGCTCGAGTGGGCACCAGTAACGTCTCCACTGTGAGACTTGTTGTTACTGTTTTTGGCATATCAAATATGCCACAGGGAGCTTGCTAGGCTCTGTCGTGCAGGTGAAGTAGCCTCGGTAGCTTGCCAGCCTCTTCAAGAGGGATGGAGGAATCGAACCTGGGCCGGCTGCGTGCAAGATAAATGCCCTACCGGCTGTGTTATTGCTCCAGCCTGAGTAGTCAAGTAACAAGTTTATTTGAATGGCTAGTGCTCAAGCCCGGGGACAGAGTCTGGTGGTGGAGTGCAACCTGGTATGCGTGAAACCTCACGTTCGATCCCTGGCACTGCCCCTCATCAGAGCATGATCCCAGTCTGCTGTTGCCATCCTCATTAGCGCACAAGTGTGACAGCCTAGTGCATCGCAGCAACAACACTGAAGAGAAGAGGAGGAGAGGGAAAGGCATTTAGGGCACAGTTCATTTGCCCCCGAGCACCTCCAGCGTTGCCCTGGTAGTCCTGTGCTCCCAGGACCAGAGTCGCACTGACCCTTTACCTTCAGCACAGAACGACCAGTCTGGTTGCCTGAGAATTATGAGGCATGACCCTGGGATCTCCTGAGCACCATTTGAAGGGCAAAAACCAAAAAAAAAGTTCAGGGCTGGAGCAATAGTACAGTGCATAGAGCATTTGCCTTGCATGCTGCTGATTTGGGTTAATCCTCGGTATCCTGTATGGTATCCCAAGTACTGCCAGGAATGATTTCTGAATGCAGAGCTAGTGTTAACCCCTGAACATCACTGGGTCACTGTCACTGACACTGTCCTCCCGTTGTTCATTGATTTGCTTGAGCGGGCCCAGTAACATTGTGAGACTTTTTACTGTGTTTGGCATATCAAATACGTCACGGGGAACTTGCCAGGCTTTGCCATGAGGGCGAGATACTCTCAGTAGCTTGCCAGGCTCTCCAAGAGGGGCAGAGGAATCAAACTCGGGTTGGCCTTGTCAGCTGGCCGCATGCAAGGCAAACGCCCTATCTGCTGTGCTTTCGCTCCAGCACACCAGTGGATGTGGCCCCAAAACCAAAACAAAACAAAACAAAACAGGGTCCTGTCTTCATGGAGTCCAGTGTGGGGCCATCTCAGGCCTGTGCAGTCAGGAGGGACAGAACTGATGTCACTGCTACAAGGATACAAGTCCACTGTGGGGCAAGGGACATTGAGAAGTGACCTGTGCAAACATCATACCCGCTGACTCCTCAATTGCTAGAGACATGCCCTGTGACAGGAAAGGCTGCCTTGCTCTCAGCAATCTCTAAGTGGTGGTGCTGGTTGGATCTTAGGGCAGTTTGGAGGCCTCGTGTAGGTGCTTGTCAGACCATATGGTGCAAAGAATTGAACTGGGCTTTCTGCATGCAGGGCCTGCACTCCAGTTGTTTGAGCTACCTTTCTGCCCACTAGTGGTTGTTTTGGTAGAAGTGATCCCCAAGGACTTCCAGGTATGATCCCTTTCCCTCCAAAAATGGGGGGAAAAGAAGAAAGGACCACTCCTCGCTGACCCCCAATCTCTGCAGACCTCCTGACCCCAGGACCTGAGAATCACAGGGAATTCTAGATTCACTCTGACCCCATGGACTTCAAACATGTGCCATGTACCACATAGTTCTTTTGTTTGCAGCAGAAATAGAATAAAGAAACATGAGAAAGACATTGGGAAAGGTGAGGTTTGGGTCCCAGAAGCACAGGTCTTCATAGGATGGTTGAAAGCTATCTAGATGCTGAGTCTTTTGTGAATCAAAGATATATGTAGTTGATAAATCTTCTGCCAAAGATTTTGAGCATTTAAATATGGTCTTTGTACATTTGCCCCCACTTCTGCAAAGAATGCATTCCCCAATGGCTGTGTTTAAGTCACATGTTACAAATCAAATATTTTCAATGCACTCAGGAACTGTGCTATTTAAAGAGACCCTTAGAAGCATTTGTCTACTAAAGTGTTTGTGTGTGTGTGTGTGTATGTACATGTGAGAGAACAGAGAGACATTTGGACATACAGATAAATTTGTAATTTACTCACCCATGCGACAAACTATTTAGGGCTGGTGTGGGCACACCCATCAGTGCTCAGGAGACAAGCCCTGACTCTGTGCTTAGGAGTCATCTTTGATGGTGTTCAGGGACCATAAGTGATCCTAAAGATTGAACCAGAATTTTATTTATTAAACGCTTACTTGCTGTGCCTTCCAAGAAAGCCTGCAAGAGGCTCACTACCATGATTGTCTTCTTATTTTCAGACAGGAATCTGCTCATTTACTGTCATAGATATCATGACCAGGAAGAGATGCTGGAGGTCGGAGAAGACTTTGTGAAGGTGTAAGGGAGAGATGGAAAGCACAGCCCTGCCCAGAGCCTCTCCGGATGCCTCTGAGGGGGTGGTGTTTGTTTTGAAGGACTCCAGGAGCTTGTGACATGGGGAACAGAAGGCTGCTCAAGGCTGCGACCTGCTAGAGGAGGACAAGATTGCTAAATACAGCTCAGAACTGATCCACAGATCAAAGAACTGCCTGGCTGCCACACTTGCACAGACCCTCTGGGCGCCTCTGCTCGGCCTGGCAGGGAGGAGCCCTATTGCTTGAATGCCCGCTCAGGGCTCTGCTGCCTCATTCTGCTGGGTCAGCAGGAACCTTCGTCCCCCACATGCCAGAACCATCTGTTTGTTTTGCAGCTGGCACGAGCTCTCTGGGACCAACCGTCTCTGAATCTGTTGCTGGTCATCTTGAACTTGAATAAACTCTTTCACCGCTCCCACTTCAAGGCTCTTTCTCACGTGCCTCTATGTTCCTGGGTAACTTGTCCCAGGGCAGAGATTAGCACACAGACGGGAAGATAAGGGTGTCCTGTCGGAGCAGAGGGGACCTCGGACACATCCCACCTGCCCCAGTGCTGTGAATGCCCAAGCTCCCGGCCACACGCCCTTCCCACACACTTTAAATCAAGAGCAAGGGTGGGACATGGGTCATTGAGAGGGTGAAAATTGTACAGCTGTTGATTATCCCTAAAAGTAATGCTATACCTGAGCATGTCTCAATGTGATGTTTAAACATGCATTTGACTCAGACCCAAGACTGAAAAAAATATCCATTATTGATCTAAATTTACATCTGAGGGTTTGACTGTCTTTTCCCACTGTGATGGCCTCTGTGGGCCTCCTGAGAAGAGCTCATCCTTAAAGGCAGGATGGTGCTCTCCTTCCGAGACATAAACTTGGACTTTTCAGGCAAAGTCAGCTCCAGGAAACCAAGAAAAGAGCCTCCGATGCTCTGGAAGGCAATTTTCAGGGGTCAGTTAGAAGGACATTCATGAGGCTCTTGTACATTGACACTTGGAGTCACAGAGATTAAGTTTCCAGCTACCATTGTTGGACACTTACTGCCCTTGTAGTAGGGACCTTGCAAGCATTACCTGTAAGTTTAATCTTTAAAATAACACAAAACTCTTGCCCTGTCTTTTGGTCCCACCTTCCCTACAAGGCAACTGAAGCTTAACATGCTAGGCATGCAGTCTGCCTCTCTGAGAACCAGCTTGCCCTCCACCCGCTTATCTGCTAGGGTTTCAGTCCTAGTGTGGATCTTCCACCAGAATATCTGTAGTCTGGGTGGAGATAAAATCTGAGACTCAAAAGCTGAAAGGGATATAGAAGTCAAGTACCCCAAAGATGTGGGAGTTTTAGTGGAGCACTGCTGCCTCCTCCCTGGAATGGCCCGATGCTTCCTCCAGCCTGGGCTTCAGCTCTTCCTTGAGTTCTGGGGAGGATCCCATTTCCTTCCAATAGATTCCTTCAGGGAGTGCTTCTGTCGTCAGCCAGAACTTGTTTCTAAACACCAAGCCATATACTTAAGTGGGTTTGGTAATTGTTCGACTCTTACAGGTGCTAAATGGCAAAGTTTGCATTTTCACTTTTACCCCCCCCCCCATGATGACAGCAAATTCCACCAGCAGCATTAGTTATGCCAATTCATTTACTCTTCTAGTGCTTGTAGCGACACATCTTGTGACGTTTTGCTTTTCTGCTTAAGACTTTGGCCAGTTTCTTCTTCACGCAACACCTATGCCAATATCAGGGTTGTTTTCTGCCAGTAAAGGTAATGGTGACGCTATCCTATAAAGTGGGCAGTGTTACTTCACCTAGGGGGTGTCGAGGTCAACAGATTAAAGTGTTCACCTGACTACTTTAGCACTGCAGCCCCAGGGTTAGATTTTCTTGTTTATCTGTATTGTGTGCAGGGTCACGAGCTGTGTGCTACTTATCTGTCCTTAACACGAAGGGCTGTAACAGAGTATGGCACAGAGGGTCCAAAAATACAGACCTGTCTTCTCCAGAGGACAGAGACTGCCAGCGCAGTGGGCCATTGTCCTTCTGGCTGGCCAGGTGTGGCCGAGACCCTTTGAACCCTCTACCAAGGAGTCCATCAATCCAGAAGCTCTTCTCTTAATCCTGCTTTAATAATCAAGAGCAAATAATCCTGATTCTGACACAGGACAAGCAATAGCTTGGATAGGAAGAAATCACACTTCCGAGCAGAAACTCCATCAACTCCATCAATCGGAATAGTTCATCTCTGTCATCTTTGCCCTTCGGCAGCATCTCTACTGAGCAAGGGTTGGGTTCCTCCTTGCACCCGGGACAGCTGCTCGTCGGGGCTCCTGGATGACAAGGATCCAATGGGGCCGGAGAGAAAGGTAACCACAAAGACAGTGCAAGGGCTAGGCATTCAGGACAACCCACGGGGAACGGGAGAGCTAGGGAGAGGGGAGGAGAGGAGCGAGAGACCCTCGCACCCTGCCTGAGCCGCGGCTGACCCTGTGTTAGGAGACAGCTTGGATTTTTCCATCAAGGTGCTGAGTTGAGCTGGGTCAGGCGCTCCGCGGAGCTCTGGGCTTCTTTACCCTGGGCTCAGCATCCCTCGCCCTGACGGAGGCCGGAGGCGCTCCCGGTCGTTTTTCTGAGACGAGGCAAAGAGCTCTTCCCTGGGAAAACTCAAATGTCCCTCTGTTCCTTTCCCGGAGGGGGAGGAAGCCGGATCCGGTTTCCTGGGTCCCTGCTTTGTTCGATCACCGATTCAGCAAGGGGAGAAGAGGAACGGGCGGGCGGTGCCCGTGAGGTCTCCCGCCTGCATCTGCAAGGAGCCTGCCTGCATGCTCGGAGTGATGGAACTGAGGCTGGGGGCCCGCAACCCCGGCCCGTGTGAGTGAGGCCGCTGGCAGGGCCCGAGCGGAGCCCAAGGGCCTGCGGGGCGCGTCGCTGAGCAGGAGACTCCACCCGGGACAGGTCTAGTTCTTTGGCGATGCGCCAGAGGCGCGGAATCCAGGACGTTCTCCTCTCCAGCCGCTCCCCCAGCTCAGCCCCCCTGCAAGAGGCGGCGGGTGGGCGCCGAGGTTGTGTTTCAGCCTCCCTAACCCGCCGCGGCCCTGCCCCGACCGGCCGGCGCGCACTTTCAGATGCAAATGAGCCGGGAGCAAATGCAGGGCCGCTCACTCGTGGCTAATTTTTCTCAGAGGCTCCTGGATCCGGGAGAGTCGGCGACAGTCCCCGGCGCCGCGTGCACTTGAAAACCCGAGAGACAAAGAGGAAGGTCTTGATAGCGTTTCCCCCTCCGACAGCGCCAATTAGTTATGGGCTTTCCCGGGCGTCGGTGCCATTCAGCGCAAACCGGCCAGATGGAAGCTCACAATGCCCCGGACTAGGAGCCGCGTCCAGCTCTCCGAGAGTCCCCGCACCGCGACGGGACGGTGGCGGGGGCGCTCCGGAGTCTCCGCTCCCGCTGGGCACCGCGCCCCGAGGCCTTGGCGCCCGGCGCGCGGAGCCGGGAGGGAGCGCAGAGTTGCATCCCCGACGGGCTCTGAGAGGCCCCGGGGTTGCTGCGCGGGTCTCCCCAGCCAGCCGGGTGTGCGGCCAGAGATTGAGAGGTCTTGGGGCTGCCAGCCGAAGAATACCCCCCTTTGTGCGGGGTGACGGCCCGACAAAGCGCGCAGCGCGTCTTTTCTGCCCGCCGGCCGGAAGAGCGTTTCCCACAGCGGGAATGCTAAAGGGAGGAAGCGCGTGGCACACTGAGCCGCAAGCCACTGCTCTCAGCCAAAACCCGTCCGCACGCCTCTGCTTCTTGTCTGTTCGCAGCACGCGAATTTTCTCCGTCGTCTTTTTTAAAACCAATACTCTTTATATAAAGAGATCGCTGGTATATTATTATTTTTTCTTTTTGGGTCACACCCGGCAATTCACAGGGGTTACTCCTGGCTCTGCTCTCAGGAATTACTCTTGGCGGTGCACAGGGGACCATATGGGATTCTGGGAATTGAACCCGGGTTGGCTGCCCTACCCACTGTGCTATCGCTCCAGCCCCTATGTTATTTTTTTTTTAACTGAAAATACACATTCTGTGTATTTTCATGCCGGTTATTTTCCCGAAACTTACTTCAAAAAGAGTTGTGTATATACCAGGTTTTGTTGTTGTTGAAAAAATTTTTTGTTGTTATTGAACCATAGAGGATGCCAGGGTTCAGAACCAGGTCAGCCATATGCAAGGCAATCACCCCCTGCTGTACAATTGCTCCAGCCCATGATGTCTGAATTTGAGGTGAGGTAGCAAGATTGAAGCATGTGATTCATGCTGGAAATCTAGTGACCTGCCCTCAGAGGTCTCCAGATAGGAGAGTATAGGCAGCAGGGAAGTACAAAGCTATGCTCAGTGCCAATTCGCGGTGTCAGGCTTAGTAAGACTCACCTCTAATACTCTTAATTCCAGGGGCATTGCATACCTTTCTAACACCACTGAGATGGTTTGCTTCACCCTCTATGAGACTCTCCTGGCCTGTATGAGCCATGTCACAATGTGACGATGTCAGGCACACCAGTTTCTGCTTTTCTGTCTCCCTGTTACTACATCTGAGCAGGGTCAAGAGAGAAAGCAACATCTGAGCTATGGATGAATAAAAAGACAGCTCTCAGGGGCCAACGATATAGTACAATGGATGTCGCACTTGCCTTGTACGTAGCTGATCAGAGTTTATCCCTGGCACCTCATAGTGCCCCCCAGACCCAACCAGAAGTTATCCCTTAGCACAAAGCAAGGAATAAGCCTTGAGCACCACTGGATGTGCCCTTCCCCCATCCCCACCATTTTATTTTTTATTGAATCACCCTGAGATACAGTTACAAAGCTTTCATGTTTGAGTTTCTGTCATACAGTGATGAAACACCCATCCCTCCACCAGTGTACATTTTCCACCACCAATGTCCCCAGTATCCGCCCCCCATCCCATCTCTCCCCCCGCCTCTATGGCAGACAATTTCCCTCTTACCCTCTAATTATGGGTATTATGGTTTGCAATACAGGTACTGAGAGACCGTCATGTTTGGTCCTTTATCTGCTTTCAGCACACATCTTCCATCCCGATAGATTCCTCCAACCAACCATCATTTACTTAGGGATCCCTTCTCTATCTGAGCTGCCTTCTCCCCAGCTCATGAGGCAGGCTTTCAATTGCCCACACTATTTTTGGGGGGAAATGATTCTGCTATCCTGCAGATCAGTTTCTCCATGGTTCCACTGTAAACACACACACACACACACACACACACACACACACCTCCATCAAGCACCCTTTGCTGCAGAGGGAGTGGACTCGAGGCATGCTGCTTAGCTAATGTTTTGATCGATCTCACCTCCCTCTGATCAACTGATTTCTCTTGCTCTGTCCTTGGCTTGCACACTACTCACTGCTTTGGAGCAACCCCCTGCTCACCCACACAGAAAGCCAACCGTCTGCTTGCCTCCCTGGCTCCTGGCCACACTTCATTCAGCTCTCAGCTCCCTGAACTCACAGTGACAATTCCCAATCAGTGCAATGAACACTTCCAGTTCATTTTCATCATTGTAGAAACTGACCAACCATTTTCCACAAAATGGTTGGTGAATTTCTTGTCTGACTCCTTTTGGCAGAGGGGTTGGGGAGAGTATTCAAATGAATTCCCAATGGCTAATGGAGCATTTTTATAATGGCTGGTTGCAAATCTTTGCCCATCAAGCTAACAAACATCACCATCTTACTGTTGGCATCATTTGACATCATTTATCATTTGGTTGTCATTTTATCTTTCTTTTTCTTTTGTTGTCACTCCATTCGCAGTCCTTAGTGTGATAAGTAATTGAAATTTTTGATGTTCTGTTTTTGAGGAGCTTTTTGGATGGGAGGTTGGGCCCCAGCCCATGATGCTCAGGGGCAGCTCTTGATTATCTCTTCAGAGATCATCCTGGCAGTGCTTGAGGACTGAACTGGGCAGGGTCAGCTGCACAAAAGCTGCATCTTCCCACGTATTACCTCTCTGGACCCACGCAAAGCAGACATCTCTGGTCTGTGATTATAAGACACAGGATCTTAGGTGTTCTGTTTGAGGGAAAAACCTGTGACTGCCCCAGTCAGGGACTGCGAGTGGCCTACAATGCTGGTTCATGTCCCTCCACTCACTGTGACAGAAAATTATGTGGCCACGACACTCTAGGGCTGTCAAAGAAAAGGCACAAAGATGGGGCTGGGGAGAAAGAGCTTCACTGGCCACAGGTAGGGCAATGGACAACTCATGTTCTCAAAGTCACCACCTTGTCCGCACTGCCACAAGAAGAGTTTGTATTGAGAAAGTGAACAGGGACGCTCATTTTCTGGAAGGGGGACGTTTTGGTGTGTGGGGGGGGGGGCGCCTACATAATCAGTCATTTTACTCAAGGGTCAGTGAGTCCCATCCACACTTTGGATATAATTGTAAATAAAGATTTCAGGTGAAAGTTTCCATTCTCTTAGCTTAGAGGAAACGCTAAGGAACCATTCTCACTGTTTGCACCCCTCCTAAGTAGATAGGTTTCTGGTTGTTAACACTGAGTTCAGCTCCTGCCTCCTTCCTGCTGGCTTCATTCTCACTGGGCCTCTGCTGGTGCTTCCCAGGAGGAGGGGTGCCCCCTGCTGCTCCCTACCTGCCAGAGGACAGCCAAAACAAAGAACCCTCAAATAGTTCTCTATGTGGAAACTACTCTTGGGAAGAGCTTCAGGCCAAGGACTGGGAAGAATTCATTTCCTTGCCTTGAAATTTGCATGCCTTTGCTTCTCTGCCTTGGAAACTCTCTAAAGGTGATTTCCCCCTAAACCTCACGTTACAAGGTCTGTAAACTTCTGTCTAGAGCATCCTGTATGAGTTATTCCATCCTTCTGGGTGTCTGCCATGGATACGGTTAATATGAGATGCTCTGTTATCAGTTGGGTGCTGTGTGATGGCTTCATGGGCTCTGGAAGACTTGTGGGGTACAGGATGATCCCTGATAAAGGCCAGGATTCTAACTCTGAGTGGGTGGTGGTGGAAATTCATGCAACTGGGCCTCTCTCTGTCACTCCCTCCACAGGAGAGGCTAGAATGCCTCAGAACCATTCACAAAAGGATGACGTGGCTGGCTCCAACTGGGTTACTCCATGGGTGGGGGTCCAGGTGGGCAGTACTCCCCAGCCTGGCTGAGGTGCAAACCCCCCTCCCCACTTCCCAGTGCTGGATGCCTGGAGTGTCACTGGTCTTTAATGTGTGGGTATGAATGGATGAGTTGCTATTAGAGGTTTCTGGCTCACTAGACTCCCTTCAGAGGTCAGAGAGAGTAGGATTTTGGGGAGTGTGCTTACACGAGACCTTTCCAGGATGCTGGACCCTAACACCCCTGTCAGGAAAACAAGAAAAGAACCTGGGACTTACTGTTACATCACTCCAGACTATCAACCATCTTCTCCCTTCTCAGAATCGTCTTCTGTCTATTTTAAATACAGTGTCCCAGGGTTTTAATTGGACTCTGTGGGGAAACAGCAACAAGGAGGTCTTCTTTATCTTCCTATTTATTTCTGTCAATTTCCAGACAAACTAAAGGAGACCTAGAGGTAGAGATACATGAAAATAAATCTCTAAATAGGAAATACATGTGTGTTATACACACACACACACACACACACGCATACACTCCCCTAACTCAGAACACCAACCTACCCCCAACCCAGTGCTTTGATCCAGTTTAATGTGCCTCTGTGTTTAAGTAAATAGAACTAGTTTGTGTTCAGGAATGTTCTTGTCAGGAAGAGTCAGAATCAGCTAAATGGGGACCATCTCTTTTCGCCTCTAATTAGACTGTCATCCTTTTTTGGTTAGAAGTCATCAATAGTTCTTATAATTATCTCCTTGTGATGCTAGAAGCTCCGAGCATCATGACAGCAAGTCTGTATTCTGCAGAAGCTCAAACAGAGTGTTGTGTGTGTTTGAGTAATTGTGCATGCACAAGTATGTGCATAACTAGACACATACATGCCTATTGATAACAAACGTTTCTAATCATCAAAAATTCCTTTGACTATCATTTTAGAAAGAGGTATCATCTGGAAAAAAATTGAAAAATAAAAAGTAAAGAAGTCATTAAAGCCCTTTCAATCAGCACAGAATTTGCCTGGGCCAATCAGATTGAGTGGTAGAAGAATTCCCCACTGGAGCTCAGACCCTGGATGTGCTCTTAGAATCAGGGTTAGTCAATCAACCAAAATTTACTAGGTGTTGGAACAAGCCTCTTAGTTCTGCTCAGGACTGAGAGGAATATTCCTCTCCGGGACTGGGAGGAATATGAACTTATGCAACAAGAAATAGAAGACACTTAAAGAAGATTTGAGAAAGAGAAAAAGTCTCAGATCCAGGCTTTCTCAAAACATGATTGGATAAGAAGATATATAAACTATGAAACACTCAATTCTTTTAAAAAAATTAAAACAATGAACTCATACCACTTGCAAGAAGTGGTGTGGCGAGGGTCACACTAAATGAAATTAGTCCAAGGAAGAAAGACAAATATTGGATGATCTCAAAAGTCTGTGGGAGAGAAAGAAGCAAAGAAACAAGCAAAGTGAAGGCAAACAAGCCCGTGGATTTGACTGCAGAGCAGAGACAACCCATGTAAGAGGTAGGAGAGAGACCAAAGGGTGATAGAGCCCAAAGAACTCTGCCGAAGGAAGAAATATTAGCACTTTCTGAAACGATAGTTGTATGTTCTACCCCATTCCTTCTTGGCATTGCCATTGCAGTGAGCAGGAAATCACACAGCCTCAGTGCCACACTCTCGCCTCAGTTGTGGAACTCACAGGTGTTCACTGGAGCTTGTCCTCCTTGATTGTGGAGATCCAGCCATGCCACCAGGGGTCACACCTACTGCGACAATGCTCACAGGCTTTTAGTTTCAGAGCTTGCCTTGTCCTCCAAGGGAATGCAATCCAGAGGTGCAACACTGTGTGTGCAGCCCTGCGTACCCCACTAACCCCATGGGGGCTGCTGCTGGGGACCAGCCTTGTCGTGAAAGGCAGCGTGTAATCGTGCCACCCCAGTGCCAGAAGCTAACAGTGTTTTTGTGACAGGTGTGGTGTGGCATAAGTTATTGGGATAAACCTGTTCCCCTCAAATATGCAGTGTTGAAAAACTAAACTCAACTCCACTGTTTGTTAAAACAAGAGGCAGGAGAAATAGTACACGGGTAAGGTGTTTGCCTTGCATGCAGCCAACTCTGGTTCTATCTGAGCACTGTGTATGATCCTTGAGCACCAAAGCCAGGAGTAAACATGCTGAACATTGCTGTGTATGGCTCAGCTCCTCCAGGTCTTCCAAAACGGGCACTGGACAGAGTATTTAATATGCTGCTGTAAGCTCTGCATCATGGAGGGCAGAGTTTAGATCTTTGACTCAACTCAGAGATTTGTCTTTGAAACATGGCGACTTCTCTTCTTTACTTTATTCTCACCAAACAGCAAGACCAACCACAGTCACTGTTGATGAGGAGGCTGTGAGGAAGCAAAGAGCAGATAGGGTGGGCTTTCCTCATTTTTAACATATGAAAACCTCCAGAAGAGATTCAAAGACCTGAGGACTAAGGGGAGAATAATAAGGCTTGTACCAAGCCAAGACAGTATATTTGGACAGTGGACTTTGTTCAGGTATTAACTCTTTATTCCTCTATGCAACTTATATTCACCAAGTAACTCCTTACTATGTGATATCTACTATTTTTAGGGACTAGGGATACCACTCTGAATATCGTACAGCCTCTGGATCTCATATGTGGCACCAGAGGTCCCATCCGGGTTAGCTTCCTGCAAGGTAAGTGCCTAAATCCCTGTACTATTATTCTCAGGCCCCTCAGAGCTTCATTTTTAGGTGAAAAGATTCCAAAATTATGCTAGTGATTGAATATATTCAAGGATAAACTAAAAAACAATGACTTGTAGGATTTGAACAATTAATTCTATGTCATGTTATTTATATGGTGATAAATCTGCTTTCAAGCAGAAATGATGGGCTGAGAGATTGTACAAAGGTTAAGACACTTGCCTTGCATGCAGTGATGACTTGACAATGGTCCAAATCCTAGCACCACACATGTTCCCTCAAGCAGCATAAAAAGTGGCCCTGAGTCCAGGGCCAGATGTGACTCTTGAAAACTGCTGGGTGTGAGCCCCCTCAAAAAATTATAGCAGCATGAAGCTTGAGAAATAGAACCAGCCTCCTGTATTCTAACATTAGTTTGATTTGGCACTTCACTGTGATTCCTCATTAGTTTCGGTGTCCTCATGAACAGAAATGAACAGATCATTTGCAATGGTCCAGCAGTTCAGAACTATTTCTGTACTGACTCAGGAAAGCAAGCTGTGGTCTGGAGGGAATCGTTCTCTTGCCCAGTTGCTCAGGGTGGGTGAGACCATCCAGGGAGATACTGGAGGTCCTAAAAAGAGGCACAGAAATTGAGAGGTGCTAGTGGATAGTAGTGAAGGGACTCATGTGCTTGTGATGAAGGAACCGTGAGGCACGCACATTGCAGCAAACCCCTTCTGTTCTGAACACTCAGCCGTTCCTTGCTTCCTCTGCTTCCCTTCATTAGGTTGATTACCACACAGCTGTGGATAAATGACGCCACACTGTTCTGCCCAAGGCTCAACAAAATGGGCTTTTTAAACAGTAAGAGGTGCCAGAATGACTCGGTGGGGTGGGGAGAGAATGCTCTCAGTATAAGAACCTGAACCTCTGGGCAGATTCCAGCCTGAGTACACCAAGCACCTGACTGAGAGAAATGAACGCTCCACGGGTCTACAGAGTGGGCCCAGAGCCATCATTAATTTCCAAGTTCCATCTGCTGCCCTGCCATGGATGTCCAATGGGATTGGCAAATCCCCAAAACCATGAATTTAAGGAATTGCCTGCTCTCACCTCCTGGTAGGACACATCTAGAAACAAGATGACTTTTCTACTGGGGAGGCAGTAGAACACAGCTCTACTGCCTGAGCCCTCAGGTTGGAGACAAGGCTTGTGAAAAGAGCGATGTTCCCTCCATCCAATCCTAAGCCAAAGAGACAGGGCCTGAGAGGAGAGGCTGTTCTTGCGTCACCACGCAGAATACTGGGAGTCAGAACACTTGAGAAAGAGAAGGATAAAGGCTTCCAGAGTGACAGACTCATGTTATTCCCTGAATGCCCAACAGCAGCTGCTGGAGCCTGGATAGACACTCTGTGCTGAGCTGGTCTCTCCATTCTGGGCTTTGACACAGTTATGGAGAGGAAGAGGTCACGATCACGATCGTGATCATCCTGTTGTTCGTCGATTTCCAAGAGCAGGCCCCAGTAACGTCTCCTTCGTCCTAGCCCTGAGATTTTAAAAAGTGCCATATTCAAGGCTCTTTCAGGGT
>JAOXYA010189727.1:0-20559 GCA_028565675.1 Sorex palustris | reverse complement strand
TTTCTGACTCATTTCGCTTAGCATGATACTTTCCATGTAGTACCACTTGTATGTAAATTTCATGACTTCATCTTTTTAACAGCTACATAGTACTCCATTGTGTAGATGTACCATAGTTTCTTTAACCAGTTATCTGTTCTTGGACACTCAGGTTTTTTCCAGATGCTGACTATTGTAAAAAGTGCTGCAATGAACAAACAAGTGCAGATGTCACTTCGAAATTAGAAATTACTCCTAGGGGTGCTCAGGGGACAATATGCGATGCTGGGAACCGAACCCAGATCAGATGCATGTAAGGCAAACACCCTACCTGCTGTGCTATCACCCCAGTCCGTAAAGACAAATATTCTATCTGTCATCATTAGGTCACATCCAAATTAAAATCAAAGTATAATATAAATCAAAGGTAATTTTTTTAAAAGAAAAGTAGGAAAAGAATGATCATATAATGACTGAGAGTTGCTTAAGCCATTTGGAAGTTTTGCTTTCTGGATATCCATTTTGTTTGGTCAATGAAAATAGTGAGCTAGGGTCCAGGACGACTCCAAATGGTACTTAGTCGCTACCAATAACACTCCCAATGTCCATGGACATGCAAGACTAAGATCAAACTCAGCATACTGCTCACATAACATATGAGCTCCATTCTTTGAACCATACTCATACCTTATGCTTTATTAATTAAGATTCCCTTACAATGTATCTAAACCATGATTCCTTGGATTAATTTATCTATCTTATCTGCTGAGAACTCATGACACTCCAAACAAAATTCCAGTAAAAACATATAATCCACACATGTAGTCTAATATGGGCTGGAGTGATAGCATAGTGGGTAGGGCATTTGCCTTGCATGCAGCCGACTTGGGTTTGACTCTCCCACCTGGCAAGCTACCAAGAGTATCCCACCCGCATGGCAAAGCCTGGGAATCTCCCTGTGACATATTTGATGTGCCAAAAACAGTAAGAACAAGTCTCAAAATGTGTTGTGTGATGTAACTGGTGCTTGCTCGCGCAATTCAATGAACAACGGTAGGACAGTGCTGTGCTGATGGTCTATTATGTTTGAAATACATAAATTCCAGTTCACAGGGCCCAGGCAGGTGACTTGGGCACGGGAGGCCAGAGGGAAGTCTTCAAGACAGGCCCCAAACATCCCACACACACCCAGGAGAACAACGGTCCCAATCCTCCCTGCGGAGCGACAGCATAGTGGTAGGGTGCTTGCCTTGCACACGGCTAGCCTGGCCGACCCGGGTTCGATTCCTCTGGCCCTCTTGGAGAGCCCTGCAAGCTAGGAGAATGTCTTGGGCAGATGGCAAAGCCTGGCAAGCTACCTATGATATATTCGATATGTCAAACAAAGTAATGACAAGTCTCATAATGGAGATGTTACTGGGCCCACTCGAGCAAATTGATGAACAACAGGAGGACAGTGATAGTGCTACATAAATTCAAAACATAGATGGAATAATTCTATTCAGATTTCATAATTATATTCCATGGTTCTAAATATCTTTCTTAAGCTATATCAAATGTAAGATGATTTACCAAAAGAAGGATCAAGCATAGCTAAAATTATCTGGTACATTAGAGATTCTCTTAAAATCCTACAATGAGATTAGCAGACATTTTAAATGGACTACACGTACAAAAAATTAATCTCAGACGATAGGATGTATATATGACATATATTCCTGGATATTAGGTTAAAGATATTTTGGGAAATCAATTCAAATTGTAAAGGGGAAAAATTAAAAAATGAAACATTATTTTAAAAAATAATAAATTTTTAAATATTAATTAAACTCTGGGGTATGGCGCCACCAGCAGGTTAATCTGTACCTGTGAGGCGAGTGCATCAGAAGTCTCATGGCGTGTTCAGACTTCTAGATACCCCAAAATTGCTGCTGTGCCTTTGACCAGACCCCAAAACCTTAGAGCAAAATTTACCAAGAAAGTAAATGGTCAAAAGTTAGGTATGTGGGAGACATACCCACAAACCACCTCCGGCTCAGCTATATAGCTGGAGGCATGGCCTCTCTGGTTCCTGATTGAACTGCTTAACGGCCATGATCCCAGAGGCTCAGAAACAAATCATGGAACCCAACGGCTTTTGGAAGAAATGAGTCCGGTCCCTGCAGTAGGCTACCAGTGCTGGGCCAGTTTTGAAATTTCAAAACTTTAATAATTAAATCTGGAGAGATTTTCTGCCAGAAACTTCTAGGTTCCGAGATCCATTTCTGAGTTTTTGTGCCTGTTTTGTGCCTGTTCTTCCTGGTGGCCCGGTGGCCTTCATCCTCCAGAGGCCACTGGACAGTCAGGTTTGGGCCCACAGTGATCAGACATGTGAGGCCTCACAGGATGGGGGTGGAGCCGGCCCTTTCCTCCCAATGCCAACAAGACCCCAAGTCGCCAACCATGAACAGCCTCTCTGGCTCCTGATCAAGCTGCTTAATGGCCATGATCCCAGGGACTCAGAAAAAAAATCTCGAAACCCAGAGAGGCTTTTGGCAGAAATGCGTCTAGACCACACAGTAGGTTACTGTCGCCAGGCCACCCCAGGGAGGAAAGGGTGCTCTCCCTCCGCCTGCTCCCCCTTGGTGGTCTGGTGGCCACCATATTCCAGAGACCACTGGACGTTAGGTTTGGGCCCTCAGTGATGAGATACATGGGGCCTCACGAGATTTGGGTGGAGCCAGCCCTTTCCTCCCCATCCCAAAGAGACCCTGAGTTGCTGCCCACAAACAGCCTCTCTGGCTCCTGATCAAGCTACATAACATCTATAATCCCGAGTCTCAGAAACAAATCTTGAAACCAATGGCTTTGGCAGAAATGCGTGTGGGCCATTCAGTAGGTTACCGGCTCTGGGCCACCCCAGGTGGGAACAGGTTTTGTGCCTTGGCCTGTTCCCCTTTGGCGGTTCGGTGGCTGCCATCCGCCAGAGACCACTGGACAGTCAGGTTTGGGCCTGCAGTGACGAGACATCTGGGGCCTCATGGGATGGCATGGAGCCAGCCCTTTCCTCCCCACCCTAACAAGACTGCAAGTCATTGCCCACAAATGGCCTCTCTGGCTCCTGATAAAGCTGCTTAATGGCCATGATCTCAGAGACTCAGAAACGGATCTCGGAACCTAGAAGTTTCTGGCAGAAAATCTCTCCAGATTTAATTATTAAAATTTTGAAATTTCAAAATTGCGCAGCCACTACTCCAACCGGGCTACATCATACATTATTCATGACCAGCAATAGAAAACAAATTGTCTACTGTTGCCTTTTTGGCAGATCTGGGTGTTGGGGTAAAATCCCAAATAATAATGGTGGGTATGGTGTTGAAATGTTGAATGTGATCAAAGTATAGAGAGAGTGATTTGGAAATCATCTGCCCCACAGGTAGGGGGAGGATGTGGGATGAGGGTATACTGGGGTTTTTGGTGGTGGAGAATAGGCACTGGTGAAGGTTTGGGTATTTCATTGTATGACCGAGACTTAGACCCCAAAGCTTTGTAACCGCTCTCATGGTGATCCAATAAATAAAATTATAAAAAATGGGAAAAAAGTAAGGTGGAGTTCATGCGAAATTCAATCAGCTAAATCAGTGGCTGAATAAATGTAAGTACTCCTACATAAAAAAAAAGATACAAAAAGAACTCTCTAAACTCACCAGTAGGAGAAACAAATAGCTCATTAAAAATAAAAGTAGGAAAAATATTTGAAAAGATATTTCTACAAAGAAGACATAGATGGTAAGAAAGTTTGTGAAAATGTGATCAATATTCAGTAAGTATTCAATAAGAAAAATGTGAATTAAAACCACAATGAATTACTCTTCACTGCTTACTAGAATGGGTCACTGATTCTCTCCTGTTTTGCTGGTAGATATAAAAATGGTACAACCATTCTGGAAAAACCATTTAGCAGTCTTCTGACATAGGCTTATCATACAACCTGGTCATTCCATTTGTAGGTATTTGCCCACATGAGGTTACCTACGTCTCACACAAAAACCTGAGCAGGAATGTATAAAACAACAAAAACTGGAAACATCATAAGTACTCCTCCATTGTGAAGTGTGCAAACTGTGGCATATGCCTAACTCTTACTGGAGGGAATGTGATTCTGTATAGTCACACTGAGAAATCCATTAGCTTCATTTACTGAAGCTAAACACAGAGCCCACAATGACACTCCTATGACATACCTAATAGAAAGGGCTTATATGAGCATGCTTATGGCAGCTCCACTTATAATAATTATGCAATCAAGTCTGACTCTGTTTTGGATGTTTGACTACTGACAGTTTTCGAACCTCTCCGCCCACTTTTTCCCTTTCACTACATACCTGAGCATGCTGATAAGAAAGCCCAAGTGGGAGGTCATGTTGGAGAAAAGAGCTTCATAGGTTGAATTTATTCTTGGTACCCATTATCCCCTGAGTACTAGAGGGGGAAATCTCAGCACAGAGCTGGAAGCAACTCACAAGCACTTCTGGAAGTGGCTGAAAAAACCCCTCCAAGGATTCTTTCCCCACCCCAAATAAAAAGCAGTTCAAGCAGTTTCTTGAACTTTATTCCTTCTGTGGCAAGTTCAAATCCCGAAAACTGGGAGAAGGTCACTACCATCATCATCTCCTGCCCCATTGGAAGAGTAAGAGTAACTTAGCATTTTGCAGACAGACAGACTGACTTGAGTGTAGGCCCTGCTGTCCCGAGATAGCCCTGTCATCTTTAGAACTCTCTTCATGGGTGTGTTCAACAATTCTCCGAGACTCTGAATCACTTTGGGACAAGTAGAGGCGTGGATTCTACCTCCCATGGAGCAACCACAAAACAAACCCCGAACTGGAAACCCATCAAATGCAGAGGCAATGAGTAAGTGGACAAGTGAACTTATTACATATTCACCCAAGGGAAACTAAAGCAATGAAAATAATCTTACAAACATAACATTGAACAGAATAAATCAAACACAAAAGGAATATATTATACGTAACATTTTTTCAACAAGATAGCTTTTTTTCCCCATTTGGAACTTTATTTAAACACTATCGCTTACAAAGCTGTTCATAATACAGTTATTCGGATGTTCAATATTCCAACACCAATCCCACCACCAATGTGGCCTTCTCTCCGCAATGTCCCCAGTTACCCAACCCAGCCTGTCCCCCTTAGCAGGCACAAAATAATTTACATTATATTGTTTGTTACAACATACATCTCATAATGGTGTTACTAAAGTCATTGTCTGTTGGATGACACTGGTTTGCCCTTCCTCCCTGGTGGCAGGGAGCTTGAATTTGTTGATTGTTCCCCCAACCTGTCAATTATCTTTGCCTCCTGATCAGATTCTGCTGACTTGTAAATATTGTTTCTCTTCTCCCTAATGTCCTTTGCATGGTTAGTTACTTCAGAGCAGCTGCTTTTTGTATGGACACAGGAAGACAGTTAAAAAGACAAGCCTGTAGGGGCTGGAGTGATAATACAGTGGGTAGGGCGTTAGCCTTGCATGTGGCCGACCCAGGTTTGATCTCTGGCATCCCATACGGTCCCCCGAGCACCACCAGGATTAATTCTTGATTTTAGAACCAGTAATAACCCCTGAGCATCACCGGGTGTGACTCCCCCTCCAAAAAAAAAAAAGAAAAAAAAGTTAAGCCTGTAATTTGGGAGTTAATTTACACCAGATAATATTACCTCCTGGACATCTGCTCTCTCAACTTAAGCCTCAGTTACCCTTACTTCCTAGATTCCCTCCAAGCAGGGTCCTGACGAGGGACTAGATGGACCAAGGGCAAGTAGTGCTACCCTGACATCGAAATGGGCCTGGCCAAAGTGCTATAATGCTTAACTATAAGTCGAGAGCAATGTCCTGGACAAATTCTGTCATGATCCAAAAAGTAATAACTAGATTTGAACACTGCTGGGGGTTAGGAATAATTAATTTAGCCTGAGCACTGTAGTCTGAGTCTGTGGCGAGATGTTCCCAGTAGAGTCACCCTACAAGCCTAAAAGTGTCTATTACTGTGTCCATACAGAATGGTAAATACTAGGAAGTAGAATTAAAGATGTAAACTAAGTTTCTGGTCTAAGGAGAGGAGAAACACACCTTACGTGCTGTTTTGCCCTCATGGGCTGCTGGTGGTCCGGAAGACTTGAAAAACATGTTGATTGTGCTTCTTGTGTGGAGGCGTGGTTGGGGAGGTGTGATGAGAGAAGAGACAGGGGGCTCTTCTTCCAGGAGATTAAAAAGAGAGAGTGTCTGTGGGATTGGAGAGAGTACAACGTAGAGAGTGGCTGTGGGGATTAAAGAAGGAGTTGTGGAGTGAGTTAGAGAGAGGTTTGGAGAGAGCTGGGCGAGAGTTGGAGAGAGTTCGAGGTGAGACAGGGAGAGAGTTGTGAGTTATGGAGAGAGTTTGGGAGAGATGAGAGTTGGAATAAACGGCAACTGATAATCAACCAGCCTGGCCTTCATTCCTCCTTTGTCTACCCAAGGCAACGGCTGATCCAGGTGGGAAAGCAGTTTGAGAGCACCAAACTTGGGTGGCGAGAGAGAGCCGACCTGAGAGCCTGGGAACATCTTTTAATGTGTAATCTCTTATAGCTCAGTCAGAGCGCAAAGGTGTTTACACAGCTCCCTCGGCAAGGAGTTGACACAATTGTCCGAGGATTTGCTGAGCTGTTAGGTGCTAGCTGAGCCTTCTGTGTTACTGTTTTCACTCATTGAACTTAGTGGTCTTCTATGCAATGTTCCCATCTGACATTGGAGATGTCACACAGCCATGCATGTGGCCCTGCACTCCAGTGGCTGTGGCACTAGGATGAATCAACAGCATTGTGTCTTGGGCCTACCAGGTTTGGCTCAGCTATGGCAGATCAGTTGTGGGGTTTTGCCCTTTGGATGTAAGAGGAAGCAGATGTGGGTGGGTGGAACGCTGGGCCCTCCAATAGGGTGAGGACTTGGCCTGCTCCATCCTGAAAAAGCTCCGGTGACCTGAGTCAGGAGATTGAACCTACCAGGGTCAGCTCAGCTGCAGCCTCTATCTTGTAAGATAGTTTTTATTGAAATTTATTTAGAGAGATGTGATGAAAGAGAAAGAGAGAAACAGAGAACACAGGTTTCTCCAGAGTGGAAACATGCAAGCAAAGAAACAGAAAGAAACAAGCAAGGGAGATGCATGTTCAAGGGAAAGGAAAATGTGGGACACAGAAAGGCAGGAGGACCATGATGATAAATTGCAAGAAACAACCAATGATTCAAGTTGTCCCAGTACACTGTCAGCCTGTGGCCAGGGGGAAGGAACGATGGCAGAAGATGGCCCCAGAGGACAGAGACTGTCCCCCTCACAGCACCCAGCACCAGCCTCACAGGCCTCCCCGGGTCTAAGAACCTTCTCCACAAGAGCTGGGAGGGCAAGAGCTCTTTCATTCAAATGCTAACACTTGCCTTCTTCAGCAGGGTGCCTTGTCCTCACTCCCCGAATGCCAAGGCCCCCTCTTTCACTGTCACCCATGTCCCCCTCCCAAAGCTACTCAGCAAAAGAGCCAACCTCGCAGCTGACAGTCGGACACTCTCTCTCTCTCTCTCTCTCTCTCTCTCTCTCTCTCTCTCTCTCTGTGCCCAGCAGGCTGGCCCTCGGTATTCCTAGAGACCCGACCTCTGGGCACAGCCAGAGGATGTTGGGGGGGGGGCCTCAACCCCCCCAATCACAGCTCTAGGCCAGTGGCCACTGGCAGGACAGGAGGGAGGCCTGGAGCCAATGGTGGGGGTGGCAAGGGAGAGTCTGCCTGAAGGGAATTTGGCCAACCCCCCCCCCCCAAAAAAAAAACCCAACAACTCTGGCTTATTTAATCTGCACTGGAAAGACAATGGTCACTTACAGTAGTTGGCGCCCTGGGGCAGGCATCGGGAAGTCCCTGCACCCAGGCTGCGGGTAAGGGCCGGTCCTTACAGTAAGCTCGAAGCGTCCCTACTCAGCCCCCACCCAGGTGACGCCTTCCACAGCCGCCCAACTCCCGGTGACGCATTTCCGATGCAAAAGCAAGAGGTTGCCAAGGAATGAAAAAACAAAGCCACGCGGGTTTCGAGGGTTTCTGGGGTTCAAACATTGTTCCTGAACTACCCTGATAAGTAAAAAAGTCCCCCCTATCCGCAAACCTTCGGGGAAAATATGCAACCTAACAAAATGACTTTCTCTGCAGATAGGATACAAAGGAGTGACCAGAGTGGCAAATGAACGTGGGAGAAGGGGGAGGGGGCGATGGCTGAATGTCAGGGTGGCTGTCGAAGTTAGTGACTCTCCTCTCTGCTGCCAGATCAAGACAGACAGACAGACACACACACACACAGTCACAGACTTGAGAAACTGATGCCGTGGCAGTGAAGTTGTTGCTGGTGGTCGTAGTAACAATAATACAATAGGGGTGGTGGAGATGGTGCAGACAATGGCAGTGACGGTGGTGGGTGGTGACAGTGACAGAGAACTGTGGTGGATAATGGTGCTGGTGATATCAGGTGGAAAGAAGCTCTCTCCACCTCTGGTCCTTTTCACAGCCCAGTGCTACTTCCGTTACATTCTTAAGTATCCGAGCTATCACACGATGCACTTCCATTTTTCTCTTCAAATGAGGGCAAATCTCTATGGAAAAAACTCTCTCATGGCAAGAAGGCCAGGCCCGAGACACAGTCCAGAGGGCAGGGCACCCCGAGTTTAAGCCCCGGCACCTGGTACAGTCCCCCATGTATCACCAGGACTGATCCCTAAGCACAGAGCCAGAAAGAAGCCCTGAGCACAGGATGTGCCCCCTCCCCAAAAAATAAAACCAAGCAAGAAGACAATGTTCAATCAAACGCTGAAAAGTGACTGCCAGTGGCTCCAATCATTCCACGGGGCATTCCAGAAATGGGCCATGTCTTGGTTTTTGATTTTTTAAGGGGGAGGGAGACAGAACAGGTCCTAGCATCCTGCTGCTGCTGGAGAATAATCCAAGTACAGGCAGTCCCTGATGTCACACAGAGCAGTCAGGAACCCACCAGTCTTCCTCCACGGGTGCTTTGCCAAGATCTAAATCTAGACGTCAATCCTCGTTTTCTATTGAAACAGTCACAGAGGAATCTCGGCACAGAGGGGAGATGAGGAGGGAAGAGAGTCAACAGTTTGGGGAGGGCAGAGTGGGCAAATATGTCCCAAGCTGCTCCTCAGGTCCGGGTGCCTGGCATACACTCTATTTCAGTTCAATTTATCCACCACCATAATACACTAGAATCTGGCCGTTTCATTTCTAGAACTTGAGGCTCTTGTGGACCCAATGCCTCAATCCCCATGGGACGATGCTTTGGACCATTGTTCTGAAATTAATCTTAAAACCCTGTGGTTAAGGGAATCTGGATATTTTGTATTTCATGGAAGTTTCATTTCAAACATCATTTCAGCTCTGTTTGGAACAAATCTCTCTTCAGGGGAGCCACATAGAATAATGAGGGCATTTTCGATGACCTGGAAATATTAGAATGGACGATAAGAGGAAATTAAAACTGAAACTTAATGTGAATAGTGTTGTCTCCCTCTTTCTGCTTATCTATACATTTTCAAATGTTCCCTGGTGAGCCAGAAGGACTTTAAACTGAACACATTTTTTTAAGGGGCAGGAGTGAGCTGGCCAGGCGCAAGGCCGCTGAGCTGAGTTCGATCCCCAGCATCCCATATGGTCCTCCATGCCCCGCCAGGAGTAATTCCTGAGCACAGAGCCAAGAGTAACCCCTGAGCATCGGTGGGTGTGGCCCAAAAAAAAAACTGAAAACATTTTTAAAAACCTTTGAGTCCATTTGATAAATAATGTTAAATAATTTCCATAAAGGAGCAAATGCTTTCCTGGGGCCAGGCCTTCCAGGGAAGAATCCATTCTGGAACAGAATTTAGGAGTGTGACAACTCGGTAATCAAGATAAGTCTATGAAATCAAATCATCAAATAAGATTAAGTTCAGTATCAAAATAAAAGGGACTGTAATAAACAAATGAAGACTTCAAATAAAGATAGAATTAAAGTCTTTATAGGGTGGTGGGGGGAGAGAGGTGTCCAAGGGTTCCACTCAGTCAACTATACCAGACCCCATGAAAAACAGAGTATTTATTCCCCCATCCGCCCAAAGACAAGTGCTTTCATATATACACAGGGGCCAACCCCAGCAGGGTCTGGGGTCACTTCCGGACTGGGGTCTGGGGAGGGGACCCTGGGACTCCCACATGCTAAGGATGTGGAGCCACCTCCCCGTCCTCTTCCCAAACTCAAGCCCAGATGGTAAGGAACTTGTCCAATGTCACAGGTAAGGTCAAGGAGCTGTCCCTTGGCCTTCGAACAGATAAACAGAGGTCACTCGTGATTCCGACGACAGTGACGATTAAAAAAAAAATCAATGTTCATGAGCCAAAGCAATAACACAGCAGGGAGAATGTTTGTCTTGCATGCAGTCAACCTGGGTTCAATCCCGGGCATTGCATATGGTCCCCCTGAGCACCACCAGGAGTGATCCCTGAATACAGAGCCAGGAATGTGTGTGTGTGTGTGTGTGCGTGTGTGTGTGTGTATGTGTGTGTGTGTGTGTGTGAGAGAGAGAGAGAGAGAGAGAGAGAGAGAGAGGCACGAGGGTGGGAAGAGAAAAAACCTCTACTCATCCTCAACGCAAAGGATGCATCTCGCGATGTTCTCTTTGTAGTTTAGGTAACGGTCTTCACTGGTGCCCACACTTCTGGTGCTGATGTACAGTTATGGCCCCACCAGTCTGTGACACGCCCATCCTTATAGCTTACACCAAAAGGAAAACAGCAAATGTTGGGGGGATTATGGTGGGAAACGACCCCTCACTCCCCGCTGGTGGGCTTGTGGCCGGGGGTGGCCGCTACGGAAGCCGGAGGATCCAGCTCCAGCTCCGCAGAGCTCAGGCCTCCTTGGAAGACTGGGATGGACATAGTCACTGCCCAGAAACCTTTAACCCTTGCTCCACTGTCCACGCAGAGGGACACCTGACGGAGCAGAGCAGGGCGGACAGAGAGGCAAAGGGGGCTCAAGTCACACAGGCAAGAACAAACACGTCTGGGTCCAGCTCCCGGGCAAGAACAGTCTCTTCCTTCTGCTCATTTCTGTCCAGTCACAAGCATCCACGCCACGGGCAGCCACAGCTCACGTGCCCCATACAGTCTACCCCGTGGGACAGGAAGCACTGACCACTGCCCCCCCCACCGCCCTCCAGAACGCTGTGGGTGGGCTGAGGTCCCCCCCTCCTGCTCACTGGGACCTGACACAGAATAAGGATCTCTGTGCCACATCTGGGGAGGCTGGGTGCTGGGTGCCCTGACACTACTGGTGCAAAAGCCACGGGAAGGACAGTGGTGATGTTTGAACACAGAGCCAACACATGGACACATGAGGGACATGTGTTTTTCTTTTCCATCACACCCGGCAATGCACAGGGGTAACTCCTGGCTCATGCACTCAGGAATTACTCCTGGAGGTGCTTGGGGGAACCCTATGGGACGCTGGGAATCGAACCCGGGTTGGCCGTATGCAAGGCAAACGCACTACCCGCTGTGCTTTGCCCCCAGGACATGTGGTCTCTACAATGACACCGGCCCAGATGCAATTCGGATGGTCCTTCTGGCTGAAGGATGGAGGGGGCTAGGGAAGAAGCCCCCAAGCCCGCCATCCTCCATGGGGTGAACGGAGGCAAACCTTCACCTTCACGCAAATGCCTTGGCAGCTTTCGGCACAGCAGTGACGGACTGTTTCTATCAAGCTGGACTTCTGGAGCGGGGAAAGAAACACAACGTTGTGGGTCGGTTCTGCTAGAGTCAGTCTTCACACACCCCCTTGCTCCTTCCTCCCAACCCCACCCTGGTCTTTCCGTTCTGAGCCAATATCGAAGGGACCCATAAAGAAACAAAGCTTCCCGCGTGTTCCAACGATTTCGGATAACGTGACATCCTGCGTACTGGCTTAGCAGGACGCTCTCCTGAGGAGAACAGAACCAAGCCAGGGTCTTACTATCGAGCGTCGCAAACGCTTGTCTGCCGTCTGAGGCCTAAACTCTGAGTCAAGGTCTAGCTTTGCCCATGGCGGGTTGGCGAGCAGAAGCGGCGAAGCAACAGAGCTGTTTCAGAGAGAGGCTGCTCGCGGGGGCTGCGCGGGGATTTCCTCTCTGGCCAGAGGAGAAACGAGATGCCAAAGGGACATCCTCCATCTGCATCCTGCAATCGGGGCCACGTCTGCCAGTGGATGCCCCACGGGCTGGGATTTTCCTGTTTGGGGCCACACCTGGCAGTACTTCGGGTTTATTCCTGGCTCTGTGCTTGGGGTCTCTCCTGGTGGGGCTCGGGGAATCCCACATAGGACAGAGGCTGGAACTGGGGTTGGCCGTGTAAGGTCAGCACCCCTGGACTATCTCTCTGGCCCCGGCTCTCCTTTTAAATAGAGTCTTACCTATAGACCGAACATGATGGTCACTCACCACCTGTATTACAAACCATAACACCCAAAGGGAGAGAGAGAAAGAGGGAATGTGCCTGCCACAGAGGCAGGGGGGTGGATGGGGGTGGCGGGACGGAGACTGGGGACATTGGTGGTGGAGAATGAGCACTGGTGAAGGAATGGGTCCATGAACATTGTATGACTAAAATGCAATCACAAAATTGTGTAAGTCTGTAATCGTATCTCATGGTGTTTCATTAAAAAATTTTAAAAAAAATAGAGGCTGGGGCAATAGCACAGCGGGTAGGGCATTTGCCTTGCACATGGCCAACCTGGGTTTGACTCCCAGCATCCCGTATGGTCCCCCTGAGCATCACCAGGAGTAATTCCTGAGTGCAGAGCCAGGAAGAACCCCTGAGGCATTGCTGGATATGACCCAAAAAAGAAAAAAAAAACAGATCGTGAATTGGGTAGTTACTGTTAGGACCATGAATTTGATGCTAGCTATGGTTCACATATTAAAAAGCTGGAGCTATAGCACAGCAGGTAGGGCGTTTGCCTTGCATGTGGCCAACCTGGCCGACCCGATTTTGATTCCTCCGCCCCTCTCTAAGAGCCCAACAAGCTACCGAGAGTATCTCGCCCACACAGCAGAGCCTGGCAAGCTCCCCGTGATGTATTCGATATGCCAAAAACAGAAACAACAAGTCTCACAATGGAGACGTTACTGGTACTCGCTCGAACAAATTGAACAGCGGTAGGACAGTGCTACAGTGCTATAGTGCTAAATAAATAGACTCTTATGCTTGGTGACACATCTGGCCAATCTCCGTGAACTTTCCTAGACTCTGGCTTGAGACTTGAAGCCAAGACAATAAAAACCAACACAAACAATTTGAAAGCAGTTTTGTCTGGCAGTCTTTAAACAGACTAGGCCACGGCTCTCCAACACAATGTTTTGAAATCGCCACAGCAAAGGCGGTAAAGGGGTGTCCACCCATTTGCGGGAGGACCAACGACCCCCAGAAGATTTTATATATAACCGAGTGAAACCGGTCCTAAGTGTCAGCAAATCCACATTTCTGCCTGTTCTGGGTCCACCAACCATAGAACAGTTATGCCAAAGTTCCCGAAGGCCGAGTTCTTTCTAGTCTGCACTGGGCGCTTGCATCTGAAGGTCTGTATTTGGAAGATACTGTGAGCCTGCGATTTTATCACATCAGGTATGATCTGGCACTCGGCAGGCACAAAAGAAAACATCGCAGGAACCTTCATCAAAGCAAAGGCCAGAGGGCCCAGGGGTAGGCATGCCTGTGTCGACTCAGGAATCCGTGAGCCAAGGCCAGAGGGCACAGAGGCAGGCTGGCCCATGTCCACTCAGAAATCTGTCCACAAGTGAGTGGTTCCTGCTGAGTGTCTGCCCCATCTCTAAACGGCTCTTAAATGCCGGGCCCTGAGCCAGGACCCAGAGACAGGAGGACGGTCCTGGGCTAAAGCTGGGAGACTGGACACATAGTGTGGGCACCCACCAGGGCTGGGACTGAAGCCCAGGGTGGTCCCATAGGCAGCCTGTCGTGTGAGCCACTGAGCATGGGCCACTGGTCAGGCAAACCCAATTAATTTGACACTTAATCCATTTTTCAATTAACCCATTTCTTTCACAGGCTCAGACAGGTGTGTAGGGGTGTGTGTGTGTGTGTGTGTGTGTGTGTGTGTGTGTGTGTGTTCTACAATGAGCTTCACAGGAGCTGCTTCGAAATAACACACACACATACACACACGCATGATCCAGGAGCAGCTGAGGAGCACACACATGTGCACACATGTTTGAGAATGGGCTTCTGAGAAGCAGCCTGTGAACACACAAAGCTACGGGAAGGTGGCCAAGGCGAGGAGAACAAAACGGCTCCTGATTTATAATCAGAAAAAACAAAAATAGTTTGAATTTGTTTCCTTTTGAACTCATTCCCCAGTCGAGGGAATACATAAATGCCAAGCCACTTTTCTGTCCAGATCAGCTGCCCCACTCGCCTTCTCTCGCCCTCTCTCTTCCTTTTGCCCTCTCCAGGGGTCTCTGCCTGCCGCCCAGTGCAGAGGGGCAGCAGAAGCCCGAGACCTGTCCCTGCAATGCCCACCCGGAGCCTGAGCCTTCCACAGAGCAGGATTCCAACGTCAGGGGCCTCACCAGAGGGTTTGAGCTTTCTGGCTTTTTGTTTTTCAACTCCTGAGAACATCTCTGCCCTCTTGCCCTGGGGCCACGCCCGTTATTTTCAGACCATCACAGAAGAGCTCTGAGTTTCCCCTTCCTGGTCTCCAGGAGTCCTGGGAGGCAGGTCTGGTCCGTGATCCGAGTCCTTGGGTTACTCCAAGGTGTGGCCCGAAAACCAAACAAGGAGAGAGAGAGTTGGAAGGTGCCAGGAAATTAGAGACACCATAGCCCCAAGCCCAGAAACCCTCCACGCATCTGTCCAGGCCAGACGAGGGGTGGGGGAGAGCAGTGAGGAATGTCTGCTCGGATGGCACCGCCGTCTACAGCCTGTCTGAGCCCCTGACGAACCTGGTGTGTGACCCGGGAGGGAAACGTGGTCATCAGTGGGTTGGTGCTTTGCCACCCTCCCAGTCAGTGTCCCACCCACCCTGCTTTCTCCACAGGCCAAGTTCCTTTCTTTCTTCCTGGGAGCAACAGGCATGGTGACTTATAATTCTAACTTCGTTCTAACTCGTGTGACGGGCAGGCTAACACCAACAGGGTCCTGCACTGGGCTAGAGAAGTGACATCTCAGCCTTTCTCAGAGATCCAGGCTCTTTGTTTTGTTTTGTTTTGTTCTGTTTTTTTGGGTCACACCCGGCAATGCACAGGGGTTACTCTTCGCTCTGCACTCAGGAATTACTCCTGGCAGTGGTCGGGGGACCATATGGGATCCAGGTTGGCTGCGTGCAAGGCAAACGCCCTCCCCACTGTGCTATCGCTCCAGCCCCGAGAACTCGGCTCTTGAGCCAGCAGCTGCTCCAAGGTGCAGGAGGCCAGCTGGATGTCCACACATCTCCTCCCGGTCGCTCTGTCAGGACAGGAGGTGGGCTGGCTGACAGACCATGGCCCCTGCGCTGGACAAAGCAGGTCAGAACCTTCACCCACGAGGGAAGGACACACGTAGCTGACAGAGCCTGGGATGCAAACTCCCTTCTTCTGAATGCAGTTCGAGGAGGAATGACCCGCTCCTCCAGAATCTTCCAGAATTTTCTCCAGTGCACCCACCCAGGGTGAGCGAGCGCCCCTTCAAAATACAAAAATCCCCTCTGGCCGAGTCCTGTTTCAAGTTATTTATAGTCGCGTGAATGCCGTCACCAGCTGAGCGCGCACCTCCAGCTGAGATCATTCACACACGCTGACGGAAGGTGTAGGGGCGGGTATGTGTGTGTGGGGGTGCTGGGTCATGAGTGTGGGTGGGCAGCACCCAGGAGGGGAAACCTAGGTCATCTCTCTGCTGCCCTCTGCCCAGTACCAAGCTGCCACCGTGCCCCCGTGCCCACAGGGACCCTACGGCCACCTGCTCCCTCTACTCTCCGCACATCGGGCCTCAAAGTCTTTGCTCCAAGCGAGAGGCTTTAGGTGAAGGTGGTCGCCCAGAGTTGGAGTGACAGCACACCAGGGAGGGCACTTGCCTGGCATGCAGCCGACCTAGGTTCGATCCTCAACATCCCCTATGGACGCCCCCTTGCACTGCTGGAAGTGATTCCTGAGCTCAGAGCCCGGAGCAAGTCCTGAACATCACCGGGTGGGGCCCAGAAGCAAAAACTCGAGACTGCTCCCACAAACCCTCAGTACAGGGAGGGCTGAAACCACTCCAGGTCCCTCTGGGCAGGGCTTGCCAGCTTCCCCCAGGGACCCAGGGATGTTCTACACAAGTCACCTCCGGGGGGGTCTGGAGCGATAGGACAGAGGGGAGTTCGATTCCCAGCATTCCCATATCCCAGGGCGAAGGAGGCAACGGTCAAGGAGGACCTGCATCACCAAATGCAGGTGACGGTCACACAGACACACGCAGGGTCTTCCGGTCTCACTGCCCAGGGCCGAACTGACCCTCACTCCCTGCATACTCTCTGTCGGGGAGCACTGGCCTGCCCCCCCCCCCCCGCGTAAGGTTTCGGGAACCCCTGTGGTTTGCCGAGACCAGAAGTGCACACACTGGAGAGTCTAGTCTGAGGGTTCAGCTCCAGTCTGGACTGCCTCCTTCCTCACCAGCACCAGAGCCCCTTACACAGAGAAGAGTGTGTGCCACGTGAACCAGCTACCTTACACAGCGGCCGACAGCTCTGGGCCTAGCCCAGGATGCTCAGTTCCAGAATCATTACCAGGACTGTGTTTTCTAAAGGGACTCAACTCGGCGACTCACGAAGTGTTAGGCAATGCTCAGTCTACTTAGAAACAGTAGGATTTATGCTCCTCTCTCCAACGTTCCAGTTTTTATGCTTTACTAAATCACAGTCAAACTGACTGGGGGGCAGGGAGGGGGGAGAGCACTGACTCTGACATTGATGAGTGCCCCAACAATGCCCAGATGCAACAGAATATCAAACATCATGAAGGCAGCTCCACAAACCAAGGAACAAGAGAGGAGCGATTCAACAGCAGGACGGAGGAAAGTGAGTGCTGGGAGGAAGGCGGCATCAATTAGAACCTCAATTAAACGGCATGTTCAGGCTTGCTCTTCAAGTCTCTGCTCTTTCTTGAATCTCTCTCTCTCTCTCTCTCTCTCTCTCTCTCTCTCTCTCTGCCTTTTCCACTTTAGAAAAGTCTGAGTTCTCTCTAGAATGCATTTCTCTCTCTCTCCCCTCACATACAAGTCAAGTCTAAAACTCTCTTGCTCCACACAAAAATTAAAAAAAAAAAAAAAGAACTACATAGTCAAATACATTCCAGATTGTCTGAAGAAAAGGTGGGTGGCTCAGTGGTAGAGCACTTGCCCTGCATATGTGAGGCCCTGGGTTCAATCCTTGGCAGGGAGAAAAAATAGAGGTGAGGAAAAGAAGAGGGAGGGAGGGAAGGAGAGAGGGAGGGAGGATTGAGAAAAGAAGGGAGGAAGGATGAAGGAGTGGAGGAAGGGGAAGGGAAGATGGGAGGAAGGAGGGAGGGCTACTGACCAGAAGAGCAGGCCAACCTGAAGGTGTCTATCATAGCCACTGAAACAGGTTCAGACAACTGGTCAACCTGTCATCCCCTAAATTTGCCTCCCTGCCTGCCTGCAAGACTTTTCAAACTTTTGGTGGGCTGAGGCCCTCCAGGGGAAAAAGTCAAATTGTGAGTAAACAGATAAGTGAGCAAGCCAATAAATTCTAAGAAATAATAATAATGGTGACTCTCTGATCAGAGAGAGGTAAACACATTCAGGCATGAGGAGCTCAGGGGAGTTGGGGGAACGGGCCGACAGCTCAGCTGGAGGCTCAGACCCAAGCTGAGGGCAGCCCCTGCCTTGCACCACCAGGCACAAACAGAAATCAAATAGGAAAAGAAACAAAAAAAGAAAGGCCTGAGGAATAACACACGGAGCACGGTGCTCTTTGATTTGCACGAGCAGGGCACAGATCAGAAAACACACCGCACGGGAAGATGCCATGGTTTCTGGGCCATGAGGCCACGCTTGGTCCTTACCCGCCTCTGTATTCTTTGCCTGTCTCTGATGCCCTCGTGGGGAAGAGAAAGGGCTTTTCTTTCCACAAAGCGAGAAGTTAGGGACCTAAATGCACTGTTTCCTTGGGGCTCTGCTTTGATCGTCCGCACGCAGAACAGCTTTCCCGACTCGGGGGGGGGGCTTCCCCCCAGAACAGACACATTCCAGCCCCACGATAGGACATTTCCCATTTCTCAGGGGAGATTCGGGAATGCTTCGTGCTTGAGCTCCGGGAGCTGGGGCGGGATCAGGCTCACTCAAATCCTGGCATATGTGGGTCCCGGCATTGGTCTCCCGAAGTCCGGGAGGGTGGGTCCCTCCCTGTTCGGGGGGAGCTGGCAAAGGCCTTCATCAGGCCTGCCTCAAGACGGCAGCTAGGAGGGCGGGGTGGGGGGGAGAGAAATACTGTCTCCCACGGTTAAAATTCTCACACTCAGGCCAGAGCCATAGCACTGCAGGGAGGGTGCTTGCCTTGCATGCTGCTGACCTGAGTTCGATTCCCCAGCACCCCATAGAGTCCCCCAGCCTGCCAGAAGTGACACCTGAGTACAGAGAAAGGAGGAAACCCTGAGCACTGCCAGCTGTGGTCCCCAAAACGGACAAAAATCTCAGGTTCGTCTTCTCGGAGGGCACATGGGCTAGACACACAGGTCACCAACTTTCTAAAGGCAGAAACGAGGCCAAGGGAGATCAGCCAAAGGGCTGGCGCATATGCCTTCTGTGTGCGAGGCCCCAGGTTTGATCCCTGCCCTCACACGCTCCCCGCCCCCACCAGCGCCGAAGGAGGCCAAGTATCTCCAGCAAATAACTGTCTGACTCCTGGGCTCTGCTGGGTGGGGAGGGTGAGCATGGCGGGCAGGCGGGTGGGTGCTGGGAGGGGTGCAGGCTCAGAATAAGTGACACAGATGGGCCTGGACCTCCCGCCCCTGAATAAGGCGACAGTGCTGAGGCTGAGAGACTGCCCCGAGAAACACGTGAAGGAGGATCCACACACAATGGCAATGGAAGAACACAAGGATGGTATCAGCCCCCTGACGGGAGGGGGCCAGGACCAACGTGGAGGGAGGTCGTCAGGAGAAGGGGGTAGGGCTGAGAGGGAGGGAAGGGTCAGGCATGAAGCCGTGAGCAGCAGCACTGAGACCACGGGCAGAAGCTTACATATATTACATAGAGATACACACACACACACACACACACACACACACACACACACATATATATAGTACAGAACATATGTGTATATAGAAATACTAAAAGGGCCAGGAGGGTCATGCCATGGTTTGGAAGCCAGCCCCACATGCTGGGGGAGAAGGCAGTTGGGATGGGAAAGAGCCACTAAGTCAATGATGGTTGGCGAGATCGCCCAGGATGGGAGATGTGTGTTGAAAGTAGACCAAGGACCAAACATGATGACTTCTCAGTATCTGTATTGCAAATCATAATGCCTAAAAGTAGAGAGAGAGAGTAAGAAGGATGGTATCTGCCACAGAGGCAGGAAGTGGGGGTGAGGTCGGAGTGACAGGTGGAACACTGGGAACAAGGGTGGTGGAAAATGGGCACCGGTGGAGGGACGGGCACTCAAGCATTGTGACTGAAATGCAATCATGCAAGTTTGTAACCGTATCTCATGGTGATCCAATAAAACTTCTTAAAAAAGAAAAAGTACTGAGAGGGGCCGGAGCAATGTACTGCAGGTAGGGTGCTTGCCTTACAGAAGCCTGACCTGAATTACATCCCCAACACCCCCATATGGTTCCCCGAGGCTGCCAGGAGTGAGCCCTGAGCACTCACAGGCTGGGGGTGCAGTTCCAGAAACTGACGTGGATGAGGAGCCCACAAGGTCATTCCGGCGAGTGCTCAGGGCTGACTCCTGGCTCTGTGCTCAGGGATCACTCCTGCCTGGAACCCACGGGCTCCTGAGTCTCCCTGCCTTTGTCCTAGCTTTGCGACACCCTGCCCTCACACTGTGGGAGGGAGGGAAGGGGGAAGGAGAGAGGGAAGAAGAGAGAGGGAGGGAGAGAGGGAGAGGTGGGGGGGAGAGAGCGAGCGAGAACACAGAAAGAACCCTTCCTCTTCCTCGTCTGAAGCCGCCAACCTCTGAGATATCTGTATCTCACCATGAGATACAGTTACAAACTTGCATAATTGTGTTTCAGTCACAATGCTTGAGTACCCGTCCCTCCACCAGTGCCCACATCTGACGTTCATGGCTTTGTACACACTCTCCCTAACATGGGCTGCACGCTGAGGTCAAAGTTTAAACACAGACAGTGCAGTGGACACACATAGATACATAGTTCTGTCCACAGCAACTGGATATTTTTCCCCCTTTCTGAACAGGGTTCTACACAGGAGAAATTCTGGAGGCTCTTGTGTCCAAAGGATTAAGTATTTGCCACCTTGAGTGTGACCAGATGCGGGGGAGGGGGG
>JAOXYA010189642.1:0-20559 GCA_028565675.1 Sorex palustris | reverse complement strand
GGCGTTTGCCTTGCACACGGCCGACCCGGGTTCGATTCCCAGCATCCCATAGGGTCCCCCGAGCACCGCCAGGAGTCATTCGTGAGTGCAGAGCCAGGAGTGACCCCTGAGTAACCGCCGGGTAGGACCCAAAAGGAAAAAAAGAAAAATGCTCAACTCCCTGCACTGACGGCATGGCTAGTGGTGGCCGGACTCTCATTCAGGGCCGTTTCTCTGTTTGGGAGATTCTTCCTCTGAAAATGTTGCGGTCTGGGGCTACTCGCAGTCGTGCTCAGAGTGGACTCCTGACTCTGTGCTCAGGACCTCTAGGCAGTGCTAAATGTGGGTGGGCAGCGTGCCGGGCAAGCGCCTTCCCCTTTCTGCCAGCTCTGGGCCGCTCCTGCTCCTCCACGCTCCAACCCTGGACCGGCAGCGCCTCTCCTACCTACAAGGACACCCCAGACGGGCCGGGGAAGGAGTGCCACTCCACGGGGCTTGGCAGAGGCTCGCAGAGACCTGGCTTCCATCCCGAGTCACCGCCCAGAGGCGCTGCTGGGGCCCAGCGAGGTCGCCAGAGGCTGCAAATCAGACACGGCAGGAAGCGAGGGAAGGGGGCCGGGCACGCCCGGGACTCTGTCCGGGCCCAGTTGCTGCTCCTAGGGCCACCTCAATCCCCGGCCCGGCCCCACCCCACCCGTCCTGGCCCCGTGTGCCGAGCAGCTGCCCCCAGGCCGGCCACAGAGGGACAGATGTCAGGCTCCCGGCTCCCCGCGGGCGGCACTTTCCTGCCCAAGCCGGGGGAGGCGCCCAGATCAGACACGCGGGCAGGCCCGAGGCAGGTGCCAGCACAGGTGGCAGGAGGAAGGAGGCGCCGGGTGGGGCCCACGCAGGAAGGGAAGCACCGGGGCTGCCTGCCCCCCACCCAGAGTCCCGGAGCCCAGGGGCTGGGGGTCACAGGAAGGCTTGCAGGGAAGGGGCTTCCACGGGGCACAAAACGGTCGGGCGCACGGGCTGGAGAACCGGGCACGCTCAGCGGGTCACCGGCCCTTTGTCCCAACGCCCCAGAAGGCACTTTGCGCAGCGGGCAAGATCTGGCCCAGGTCTTGCCAAGAGAGGGAACAAAATTACTCTGGAGCTGAGGGTTGTGGCTCCCGTGGAGGAGGCCTGGCTTTTCGCGAGGACTCCTTCTAATGACGCTCCCCTAAAGCTGGAAGTTGACTGAGGTGCTTCCCCAAATTGGCCACGGCAAGGAAAAACATTCCCCTCGGAGAGCCCGGCAAGCTACCGAGAGTAGCCTGCCCGCACGGCAGAGCCTGGCAAGCCACCTGTGCCGTATTTGATATGCCCAAAACAGTAACAAGAACAGGTCTCATTTCCCTGACCCTGAAAGAGCGCCCAATACGTCACTGGGCTACACCATCACGCGATAGGGATGAAAGGGGACGTTACTGGCCCCTGCTCGAGCAAATCGGTGAACAACAGGACAAGTGACAAGGGCAAAGAGAAGACTCGTGGTCAGCGAGAAATCCATTAGCGATGACTACGATGGTTCACACCTTCAAGAGAATATTGGCCCAAACCTGCGTGGAGATTAGGACAGCTTGCCCGGATTGTTCAGAACCCGACATTTGCCAGGAGACAACTGAAACTCAACAGAACAGTATGGAAAGCAAGAGACGCATCAGCCAAAGGAGCTGTGACAAGGAACTGCAAGAGGAAGGGGGTCGCCCCATCTATCACCTTCCCCAGTACAATCGACACTACGGGAGAGGAAACAATTTAGTCCTCAATACCACACCAAGTCTGGGATAAAGGAGGCGCTCGGGACAAAATGTACTCCACAAATGAATAAAGGCATATAAAGAAGGATCAACAGTAACTACAAGAACTGAGATCAGGTATTTAATAATGTCTAATTCGCCACGTTTATCGTGCTTCAAGTGTATAAGTAACGCACTGTTTCACCGCCCATAAGAAAGACTATCCTTCTGTTCCACAACAGAGAAAATTCTTCCAGAGCCGGAGAGAGAATACAGGGTTGAAGGCACTCGCTTTGCACGCAGCTGGCCAGGGTTCGATCCTTGGCACTGCCAGGAGCAACCCCAAAGGACAGTCACGAGCGGTCCTCGGCATGCGGCGCCCAAGCCACAAGCCCCCACCTCTAGAACAAATATAACTGCTCCCACTGGGATCAATGAAAGGGCTCTAAACCAATCACCCCGACATCTCTTCCACACACCATCCTCTACAGGTAGAGAGTATCTGTTTCCTGGTAAATAATGAATTCTCCATGACGGATGGATGACAAGGAGTAGAAGCACAAGAGAACAAGGGTCCAAACAGCCAGCTTCGAATTGCAAATCTGAGTGAGTCCTGTCCAAATCTGAGTAAGTCTCGTCCGCAGGCCGGCCGGGGATGGGGTTTGGCAGCAGAGCACAGCAACCCCCCTGGGCTAGCACAGGGTCCTCCCAACCCAATGCCCCCACTGCTCTGCCAGGTGTGGCCCCAACAGTACAAAAACAAAGCAAAGAAACCTAGTCCAAGCCTACGAAATGTGCAACTAATATTGAACGGGCCTCCCAATTCTCTATGCAATGGGACAGGAGCAGATTTCAAGCATCGTCCAAAGCCCCTCAGGGGATTTTCCCCCAAGAAGTTTGACTGTGCTTATCATACCCAGTGTCTGTACTGAAAGGTCCCAAGCCTGCAACCTTTCATCACACGCGCCCCAACACACACACACACACACACACAGCACCCCCCCCCATGTCATAGTGCTGATTCTCTAAGCCTGCAAATGACATGGGTGCCCAATCCCTCCCCCTATCACCAACACGTTTTGGTGCAGCCAGCAAGCTAAGAATAGTTTTCGCATTTTCAAATAATGTTAACAAAACTAAAATAAGAAGCCTATTTTGAGGCGTCTTGAAATCCAAACTGTGGGTGTCAAGGCACAAAGTTTAAGAGGATCTTTCCAAGGGGTGGGTAGGGCGGAGGGCTGAACCACACTCTTAGGTGCTCAGGGGCTATTCCTGGCAGAGCTCAGGGAACCACTGTCTGATGCCAGGCCGGGTTCTCTGCTTGCAAGTCAGGTGCCCTCCCCACTGTACTGGCACTCAGCCTGCGGGACAAAGCTTCACAGCAATGAGGCTGGAGCGATAGGACAGCGGGCAGAGCATTTGCCTTGCAAGCAGCCAACCTGGGTTCCATCTCCAGAACCCCCACATGGCCCCAGCGCCCAGCCAGGAGTGAGCCCTAGGTGCAGAGCCAGAAGTCCACCCTGTGGACCACTGCATATGCCCCCAGACAAAGAAACAAACGTGTTGTGCTACAGTCCCTCGCCTGTGATGAGACCCCACCCAGGCTGACCGTGGGCCCGGAGAGCGGGGCGGAGAGACAGAGGCGCCTCCCCAGGGCCCCACCATGTCTACTTGGGATCAGAGCTGGCTCTTCCGTGACAGAAGAGTTGGCGGGCCTGGCACGAGAGAACGCTTAAGTTCTACCTTCCCCAAGAGCCAGCCCCAGCCTGCCAGGCCGCTGCCATCACGCTGAAGCTATTTCCTCTTCTTTGATTACTGAAACTCCACAGCAAACTATTGTTTTTGCCACTCACACGGAAAACAAAGATAAAAGTTTCCAGAGAGGAAATAATAGCCTTCCTTTTCCAAGGGCTTCATCTCCCTCCCATCCCGGGAAACGAAAGGCCAGGCTGCGTTCCCAGCTCGGGTCTGGCCTGGGTCCCCACGCCGAATCCAGAGAATGCCACTGGGCAGGTTCTGTTCGGCCACCAAAGTCTCAGGCACAGAAGGGAAAACAGAACCCAAAAGCTCAGCAGGCAAACTTAAAAAAATATAAAAATAAACAAGATGTAGCCTGAGAGGGAAGATGAAAGCGAAGACTTTGTGACTCGCTCTTGGAACTTTTGTCTCTTCCTCTGGAAAGCTAATTTCTTCCACCCAAATGGGGCCGGAGAGATAGTACGGAGGATAAGGCACTTAGGCACTTGCCTCCCGTGCGTGCAATCCGGGTTCCATCCCTGACACCCCGTCTGGTCCCCCAGCTCGACCGGGAGTGATTCTTGGGCAGTTTGGGGCACTACCGCTGCCTTATTGGCTGTGTGGACCTCTCACCCTCCTGGCACCCATGCCTTGAGGGCCAGGCTCAGCCTTCTTGCTCTGTGAGTGACACAGTCCCCCTGAGGAACAGAGCGGAGGGCGTGGGGGTGATGGTCAGCCAGGGAAGAACAGGGAGCACACAGCGGCCGGAGTAGATCACGCGGTGCCCTTCTAGAAGGTTCTACTCTTCTACCCTTCCCTAGCCTGCGTCCTCTCTTCCTGGCTGGCCTGTGGCTTTGTCCCTCTCCGGCGGCTGGTCCCGGCCAGCCTTCCACTCCTCAGAGCAACTACTATTTACAACCCAAAGAATGCTTTATTTATACAACATTCAGGCTGTTTACTTGTCTTAAACTAACATTAAGTTTCTTCAAATGTGCTATTAAAAGGAAGAGAGGCCATTTGTAACTGGAGGCGCCTACCAGCTGGGCTCATGATGTAAGTGGACGGACGGGGACAGGCAGCCCGTAAACTTATTTCCACAGACCCCAGCCATGGGATTTTCCGAGGTTAGGGTCTGACAAGGCCGTACTTTGTAGGTGAGGGGAGAAAGTCGCAGGATCAAAGCTAGAATTTTTTTTTCATTACAGTGAAAAAATTATTTTGAAGGCGCTGACCAAGTATGAATTTGCTTCTGTGTGTTCATCTGGAAAACGGGCCAGATGGTTAAGAAGAAGGAAAGGAGGAAAGAAAGAGAGAGAGAGAGAAAGGAAGGAAGGAATGGGAAAAAAGAGAAAACGAGAAAAAGGAAGGAAGGGAGGAAGAAGGAAGGGAGGAAGGGAGGATAAAAGGAAGGGGAAAAGGAAAAAAGAAAGAAAGGAGGGAAATTCCCCCATTCAGAGCCCCTAGTGCATTTCAATACCAAGTTTTGTCCTTACTTGTATGCCTTGAGATCTTTCTGAACTCTCAAACATCAGCTTTTATTCATTTGATCCCATTCTTCTGAGAAGCTTCCTTGGTAAACATTCTTCTCTGGGGCACTGATGATCAAACATCTTTCGTTTAGCGCAATGAAAGTGCCTCTCCCTTTTCCAAAATTAAATAGGCCATTCAGACCCAGAGTCCTTTGCAAACAACAAACACCTTTGAAAAGGGGAAGGGACAATAAGGGTGACAGGACACTTAACTGGTGGGACAGGAAAAACCATGACAGTTTCTCAGCTGGTATCGGGGCAGGTTTGAAATCTTCCGCTATAAAAAAATGTAACGTTTGTGCCATAGTACAGCTGGGAGGGTGCTTGCCTTGCACACGGTGGACCCAGGTTCGATCCTGGACATCCTATATCCTATATCCTATATCCCTGAGTACCTCCAGGAGCAATTCCTTCCTAAGTGCAGAGTCAGGAGTAACCCTGAAGCATTGCCAGGTGTGCCCCCCCCCATCAAAAATGCTTTGTGCTGATTTAATGTAGACCAAACGTGAAATAAACAATATTTTGTACTTGCAAAGCGGCACTCTTGTACAAAATATTTGTAAATGGCTCCTGATGTAATGCAGAAACACCTAAACTCAGCTGTGGGCACTGGGCTCAAAATAGTGCTGTCTGGCACTTCTAAACAGTTTCGCCTCAACTTTTCCCCCCTTCTTTTGCGGGTGGGGGTACACCTGGAAATGCTCAGGGGTGATTCCTGGCTTGCGGGGCTTGGGCACCATATGGAATGCCAGGATAGAACCGGGGTCGGCCACGTGCAAAGCAAGAGCCCTACCTACTGGACTATCGCTCTGGTCCTATTTTCTCAAACTCTTAAAAACTCACTTAAACACACACTTCTAGGGTCAGGGAAATGCTCAAAGGACTAATGTATGTGCTATGTATAAAGGAGCCCAAGGTTCACTCCCTGACACTGCCTGGCTCCCCAAGTAAATCAAGGTGTGGCCAAAAATAAATTTAAAAAAAACTGAATTAGACAAGAAGGGCTCAATCTTATCATAACACTAAATATGTGGTGCAGTGAACATTATAATCATACCAAGGTGCAAACTATTGTCCCAAAATCAGTATTGCATTAAAAAAAAAAATCACTGGTAAGTCTGTGAAACGTCAAAACACTTATCGTTACATTACAAATTTTTCTTCCTTTTTGGGTCACACCCGGCGATGCACAGGGGTTACTCCTGGCTCATGCACTCTAGAATTACCCCTGGAGGTGCTCGGGGATACCATATGGGATATTGGGAACCAAACCTGGGTCAGCCACATGCAAGGCAAACGCCCTACCAACTGTGCTATTGTTCCAGTCCCAAATCATCACAAATTTTAAGCCATTTTCAGGGCCAGAGCGATCGTGCTTGCCTCACATGTGGCTGACCTGAGCACCGCCACGAATAATTCCTGAGTGCAGAGGCAGGAGTAACCTCAAAAGAGAGAAGACTGATAAACACAGAGGCAGAGCACAGATTAGGTGGGGTGAAGTGGTAGGATGGAGCATTGGTGACCCTATTTCCTCGCCTTTGATGTCTGGTGGAGCATTTCCGCAATGCAAAGAGCTTCTTGGAAATTCCCCGCAAGGAGCTCAGGAGACAGCACTCGCCTTGCCCACACCAGAGACCAGTGACACCCCTGCACGCGGTCCCCAGGGCCTGTGAGTAAGGCCGGGGGCCTTCTGCATCCAGCACCACACCACCAAGCACAACGCTTCAGACCCACACACCAAGCCCAGCACTGCTAGGAGAGGCTCCCAGAATGCCCAGTGTCCCGCCTGCTGCCCCTAAATCGTTTGGAGCTGGAGATAAAGCTCAGGGCCACGGCACGTGCTTTGAACGGGAAGCCCGGGTTGGATCCCTGGCGCCAAAAATGAACAAAGTTCTATAAGTCTGGCGAGCTGGCGCCAGGAGGCAGCGCTCAGGCTTTGCACGTGGAGTCCTGGGTTCCAGCCCCAGCACCACCTGTCTCCCAGCTCCCCAAACAAGGAGCCCGGAGTGACCACTGAGAGCCACTAGGTGTGGCTCCAGAAGCCAAAAACCAGTAAAATAACAACCAACAAAAAACACGATCGTGATATAAATCCCATCAGTGAGTCCGTAAGTCAGAGTCCTTTCAGAGATTTTTACTCACTGGAGTCAAGACCCCCCGGCTTGCTGCTGTTTGTTGGTAATGGTTTTTTTTTTTTTTGGTTGTTGTTGTTTTGGGGGGGTGGAGGGGGCACGGTTAGTGGTGCTCAAGGTTTACTCCTGAGTTCTGTGCTCAGGGATCACTCCTGGGAGTGCCCCCGGACCAAGGCTGGCAGCCAGGCAACTGCCTTCCCCTGTGTTCTCTCTTGGGCTCCCTTGGAGATGTTTCTCGACCCCGCAGGCTTCCCCATCCCCCGCCAGGCCCGCTCACGCAGGGAAGGAGGCCCCAAGGAACCTGGCTGAGCCTCCAGGAAGGCGCGTGAGTGAGCAGGGTGGGGCGACAAGGGGAGATGGGGATAGAGGGCCACACTGTGGACGTGTCCCCTGCGCAGACCGCCTGGCCCCTCCACAAACATTATTGTACGTGCGCATGTCAGTTTTATTGTCACTCGCAGTATTTCAGGGCATCCTGTTTTTTTAGAAAAATGAATCAGCCGCTCTCTGTTGATGCAAGATAACAAAACAAAACAAAGCACAGCGAGCCCGAGAACAATATTGGGCTGGTGGAGGCCATCCCGACTGTCAAGGAAGTGTCCTGCCTGAGTCAATATCCTCGGGACAGACATCTCCTCATCAAACCCACCAGGAATATTCCAGCAGGCCCCTCGAGTGTCCCCAACACGCACGCAGGGGTGGGGTGGCCGGGGATGGGGGGTCCTGCCACACTTCCCCACCTCCTCCCCTCAGCCCTGCCCACTCCCGCAGCTCAGGCTGCAAAGGCCCCGGGGGGCTTCGCTCCCTTCCCCCTTCCCCCCGACACCCCCTCTTTCCTGCCCTTCCAGCCCCCAGCTCCTTCTTTAGGGATTCCCTGCCTCGGGTGACTCGCCTCCACCAGGACGGGGAGGCCTGATCTCCCCCACTAGGCCCCTTGCTCAGAAAACGGCCACTCCAGGTGTGGGACCGGATGAAGGCCTCCCGGAAGGCGCCTGGGACCCCCAAAGCACCAAGCTGTGGCCCCCTACATAACGGAGTTCACAGCGCCCAGTGAGAAGTGGGGTGTGGCCCGCACAGAGACTCGAACCCAGAGAGCAGAAACTCTTTGTCAGGGGCTCAGGGGAGGTTCAAACAGCGCCAACCGCACCCCGTGCCCTCGGGGGGACTCAGCACTACTTTAGACCTCCGGCGCCAGGCTGAAAGGGCACAGGGACCTCCAGCAAGGAAGCCGGGGACCCCGCTTTCTTGGCTTCCTCCACATGGGCTCTCCTGGACTCCAGCAGAAGGAAACACAGCCATCAAGGCCGCCACCAAGCTAGTGACATCTCGGTGACACCCAGAGCCCTCCGGGCAGCTGGCCAACCAAGGAAGTCCAGGATAAACCTGCTGTTCTGCTGTGACACACACCACAGCACAAACTGGGTTAGGATGGGGCTGCTGGCAGTTCTCTGGGAGAAGAGTCGCCACCTGTCACACCTCTGAGGTGGGACCACGTCTCAGCACCTGGCGGGCACCTGGCGGGCTCCCAGGAGGCATGAGCTTCGGTACGTCCCAGGAGGACGAGCCCCGGGGTGCCTGCGAGACGGGGGCCTGCAGTGGCCGCCCAGAGTCCAGCCGTGTGGCTTCGCCCTCACCCAGCTGTAAGGCTGGACTGCGAGCCACGGGGACAGGCCCTGCCTGGCCGCAGTGGCCGGCCAGATGGCCTGCTGGGCCACCCTGCAGAATCCTCAAGACAGGCTTGGGGGAAGATCTTGTCCCACTGACAAATCTGACCTCAGGGGGCTGAGATCTCAATTGTTTCCCAAATTGGGGGTCTTGGGGCTGGGTGGTCCAGTGGGTAAGGCTAACCTGGGTCCGATCCCTGACATCATACAGGATAACCCTCCCCCCCACCCCCAAGCATTGCCAGGAGTGATCCCTGAGCACAGAGCCAGGAGTAAGCCCTGGGCACAGCCGGTGTGCCACCGCCTCCACCCGCCACCCACACACCCCTAAAACTGGAGGCTGCTGGAGGAGCGGAGGTTCAGGGTTCCACCGTCCTGGACCTTCTCGAGTCCCGGCCTCAGGGTCGTACAGAAAGCGGCTCTCCTGGTCAGGACAGCGGCTTCAACCCGTTTAGAGATGAGGAAGCAGACACTGGAACAGGCAGTGATGTGCCAGGGACACTCGACTCCCAGAACCCGGACGTCCCGGCTAGAACCTGGGACGAGGGTAAACGTGGCTTGTTTAAGCCGCAACAAGGGGCCCCCAAGGGAAGCACGCACAGGCCTCGCGCAGCCGTCCTGAGCCGGGGTGGCCAACCCTTTCAGCTACCTTCTTTCCATTTGGGTTTGGGGACGGACCATGCCCAGCGCAGCATGGTCCACTCTGGGCTCTGTGCTTGACGGTCTCTCCTGCCAGTGCTCAGGGAGCCACACCCAGGTGCCACCACACTCCATGCAGAGCTGGGCGTCGAACCCACACCTCCAGCGTGCACTCAGCCCGCTGAGCTCTCTCTCCAGCCCCTTAACTGAAGGAATTTAGCTTCCGAGAGAACAGTAAGTCGAACGGAAAACAGGGCCCAGCCGGCAAGGCCAGCTGCCTCCTGGAGGAAGGATGCTCAGGGCCAGTCACCTTCAAACTCAGAGCCAAGTGCCCTCAGGAAGCTCCTCCGGGAAACAGGATCTGACACCACTGCCCTCATCCATATCCTACATCCATGAAACATAGGAAACGCTGGCCTTAGTAGAGAGTGTGTGTGTGTGTGTGTGTGTGTGTGTGTGTGTGTGTGCGTGCGCAGGCATAGGCACACACGTATGTCTGGTGAGGGATTAAACCCAGGCACCCTACACACAAGGCATGTGCTCATCCACCAAGCCACACCCCTAGCCTAAAAGACTTCTGTTTTTTCTTTATTTTCTTTTATTTATTTTGCTTCTGGGATCACACTTGGCGGTGCTCAGGGGTTCCTCCTGGCTCTGCACTCAGGAATTACTCCTTGGGGGACCATATGGGATGCTGGGGATCGAACCCAGGTCAGCTCCATGCCAGGAAAACGCCCTACCTGCTGAATTATCACTCTGACCCACTTTTTATTTTATTTATTCTTTATTTTTTATTTACTTTTTTGGTCTTCGATGGTGCTCAGAGCTCACTCCTGGCTCTGCACTCAGGGCTCACTCCAGGCAGTGCTCAGGGGCTCACATGGGTGCCAGGGATCAACCTGGGCCACTGGCCACGTGCAAGGCCACCAGCCCACCTACTGCACTACCACTCCAGCCCCTGAAAGCTTTCTTTTAACACATGACGCTGGCGTGTGCCACAGTGACCCCAATGCAAATCACAGCCAATGCGTTCACACCATAAACGGAAATGATCGGCGTAACCAGGCAGAGACTGCTTCTATGGAGACCAGCGTCTGAGTCATTTTTGTCCAGAGAATCTTTCCCTACCCAAACTGCAGTGATGTTATTGGTCAGCTCAAACACTCACAATGCAAGGCATGTGCTATCCGTGGAGCGGCATCCTGGCCCCAAACACCCCAACGGGACATTGAGTCCTTTCCTCGTGCTGCCAAGAAAGAGAGGGAAACTCCCAGGCATCTGCTGGACCCCGAAGAGCACCCCCGGGTTACTCCTCGGAAGGACTTTTGCTGAATGGACCATAGCCTGCAGCCCATCTCCGCTCAGCGTCGGAAGGGACACTCAGGGACACGTTCTGGCCTCCTGGTGCCGCTCCTGGAGGCCCTAAATATGGGCTTTGAAAGGGCAAAATAATAATAATAATAATAACCCAACCCTGGGCACTCGGAGACTCGCCGGGGAAGAAACGCTCCTTGTTCCCCACTCGCAAGCTCTGGACACGGGCGTCTTCCTTGTCTGTTTTTGAAAATTCCAGACGGGAATTCTCGTCACAGCAGGCTTTGTGAAAGGCCCCTTCTGTGACTTCTCTCAAACTGCAGTGATGTTATTGGAAGGACTCAGAAAACCACGGTGCCCAACAGAAGCGGCGGCGGGTGGCAGGACTGTGGGACATGGGCCGTGCAGAGAGGGGAGCGTGGGCTTTAGGGTGCTGGGCCGTCCCAGGGCCGGGCTATTTGGAGATCGCGGGTAGGTTTTCCAGTGCTCTGGATGTGCCATCCAACGGAATCAGGTGCCACTCCTAAATTTTACAACATTTCAAAACAGGGAGCCAGAGAAATTGTGCAGGGATTCAGGCTCCTGCCTTGCAAACCCCTTTGGATCCCCCAGCACCCCAGAGGGTCCCCCGAGCACTGTCAGGAGTGAGCCCTGAGTGCAGAGCCAGGACTAACTAAGCCCTGAGCACCGCTGAAAAATAAACAAACAAACAAAAACCACAAAAGCAGCAGAATAGAAATAGAAGACAAAGGATAAAGGCAGGAGTAAAAGTCAGGCGCTCAATCCTTGAAGGGCGGGAGTCATGCTAATACATGGTCTGTGATGTGTCACATTCCCAAAATAAATTTTTTTTATTGCAGGGGGGCACACTTGGTCATGCTTGGGGTTACTCCTGGTGAGGTGCTCGGGATCAAGCTTAGGGCTCCCGTAGCAGAGCACAAGCTTCTTCCTCTGAGCATCAATTTGGCCCAGATCGAGGGTTACGGTACAAAGTCCCGGCACACATTGCCCAGCGAGGCTGGACTCATGACCAAGCATTTGACCTTTCGTGCCTCTGTTCGCCTCTGCGTATGTCAGCCCGGTTTCAAAGTTTGCACAGAGCTCTTGGCGCCCTTGGTGAAGATGTTAGATGTCTGGTCTGCTCCTGCTCCAAGAAGGAAACTGCTTCTACGGAGGCTGTCGACCTCCTGAAAAACTGCTCTCGGCCCCGCTCAGTTCACGCGCCCGGCCTAATGCACATGCCTGGTCACCGGGCTCTCTCCCCACGGGGCTCCCCCAGGGTCCCAGGCAGAACCTTCACCTCCCACGGGCGAGGGTGTGGAGTGCATGGTCTAGGGCGTCTCTTTCCGTTCTCTGAGCTCAGACACCCCAGCCCCAAGGCGGCTTCCTCGGGGAACCTGCATTTTCTCCTTTCCAACGAGGGGGTTCTGGGGGACAGCAACCTCTGGCCACACTCTCTTAGAAACAGCAGGGAGGCAAATCCCGTGGGACTTGCTCCTGGGGCACACGCCTGTCAGGGGGAGGGGAGGATGGGAACAGCCAAGAGGAGGACACAGGGAGTCCCCCACAGAGGTGGTGACATCGGGGCCGGGATGCGGTGTCATGGACAGCACATGCCTTACAGTTTCCACCTGGGTTCCATCTCCAGCACCACACACACACACACACACACACACACACACACACACACACACAGTGGTATATGTACAGTCACTAGATTTGAAAGCAAATAGAGTTTTACACACACACACACACACACACACACAGTAGTGTATTATGTATAGTCACTAACATACACAGTGTTTTACCAGTGCTCAGTAAAGGAGGAAAAAACACTCATTCCATTTCAGATGAGAATCAGAAAATTCCGTCTCTTCATTTCCATGCACACCTCAAGGAAAGGAACTGTTAGGGAGACACAGTGCTCTGCCCTTGTTTGTTTGTCTGGGGGGTACTGGGACCACACCCGGCAGTACTCGGAGGGCAGTCCCAGGCTCTGTGCTCAGGGATCACACTGGCGGTGCTTGGAGGACCAGACGCGGTGCTGAGGATCTCACTGGGGGTGGCTGCATGCAAGGTGCCCGCGGAACCGTCTTTCTCTCCCTGAGCTGCCATTCTGCATCCCGCCTTCCACGACAGCCGTAACTGCCTTTGCTTGTTTGTGATGACGCAGGAATCAGAGCCGCATGCAAATAAGCACTTCCTCACGAGGAAGCCGTGAGACCTTCTCAGCTCAGCACCCGGAGCTCTGACTCAAGGCAACGCCAGCTCCTGAGTCACCAACCCTGCGCCTCCCAGCTCAGCTCAGATCCCGGCCACACTCGGAAACCAGCCCCAGCAACGGCCGTGTCGCAACGGCGGGCTAATAATGCCCGCAGATCCTCGTCACTCCTGACGACAACAGCAGGCGTTTCCGTGGGGCCTGAGAAATCAAAACATCACGAGGGAGTTCTCAGGGAGCCCAAAGTCCCAGGGACACAGGCCTGCCGTGGGGGCAACTGTGCACGCAGAGATTATTCAACACGAAACAACTTTGAATAAACTCATCACTGTGTCAGCTGTCGATATTCACTTCTAGAATTGTCTATGGACCACAGCAGCCACCAGGCAGTCAGCACTGCATCTAGGGGACCGCTTGGAGAAGCAGCCTTGATCTGCCTCGTGATCTTGAACGCCTTTTGGAGCGGAGGGCTGCAGGCTGGGGTCACACCTGCTGGTGCACAAGGGATACTCCACGCCCTGTGTCCCTGGCTCACCCCTGCAGATCACCCTAGGTAGGGGGATCCAGTGAGAATTAACTACAGCCAGGCAGCTGCCTGAAGCCCTGCATTATTTCTCTGGCCCCTGACTGTACTTTGTATGGCTTTTCATCCCTCAAATCCATCTCAACGAAGTAAGTCATCATGTAAAATTAAGTTAGGTTGAAGTTAGAGAGAATCTTAGTATGCAATCAGATATCCCAGAATTTCAGGCGGGGGGGGGGGGAGTAAAGATCAGAACCGATGTGCTATTTAGCACCTCTGAATTGAACGACTTGCATTAAGAAGCCAAAAGCAGGGTAGGGGCTCTAGCACGGAGGACAAGGCATTTCCCTTCTATTCCGGAGACCCTGGCTAGGTCCTGGCACCACATATAGGACTCCCAGCACCACCAGGAGTGATCCCTGAGCACAGAGTCCAGAGTAAGACCTGAACACAACTAAGTGTGGCCCCCCAAATTAAAAAAATAGAATCAAATCAAAGGCAGGGGCTGGAGAGAGTTCCAAGGGCTAGAGCACAGACTCTGCACGTGGGAGACCCAGGTTCTCGTTTGCCCAAAGACCACCAAGAACGACGCCCACCAAGAAGCTATGGGGAGACCCTGACCACTACCAGGTGTGATCCAGTGCCACCTTCCAATAATATTTTTTTTAATTTTAAGCTAAAAGTAGACAAAGCATACTTGGTGAGAGGTGAAATTCTTTGGGTATTTTTTTAAATTATTTATTGGCAAATTTCTAGAGAAGGCACTAGAGGACTGTGCCCATTAAAGACTCAAAAGGGTGACAGCTGGTACCTCGCCCATGCTGAGTGATTGGTCAAAGGAAACGCTCAGAACACAGGATGCATCCAGGAATAGTATCAAAAACAAGGCGTTTCCCAACCTCGGCCTACAGTGAACAGGTAGTTGAACACCTACTCTGTCCCCAGGCCACCCACAGCTGCTTGGCCAGTACTTCGTGGATGCCCTGCCCTCTCTTAGCTCCTTTTAGTATAATTACCTTCCCGCCCTGCCACTCCCCAGCACCACCCTGAGGCCAAAAAAAAGGCCAAGTGAGTGACAAGTAAAGAAGACGCACACAATGAGACGTAGGAAATTTCTGAGGACTTGGGGGTGGCCGGATGGAAATGCAGATAATGAGTAATACCTAATGAAATCTGAACTTTATATCAAGGGCCATCGCCTTGGCACGGTCCAATCTGAAGACCGGGCCCTGCAGATGTTAGGACTTTTGTTTCTGTTTTGGAATCTGCTATGCTGGGGATCACATCAGGACCTCGTATCCGGAAGTCTTGTGCTCTGCGCCACTGATTCTAGCCCTGGCCTGGATCACTGCGCACTTTCTAGGGGGTTGGGATGGGGGATGGGCACTTCTGGTGGTGCTCAGGGGTTACTCCTGGCCCTGCACTCAGGAATCACTCCCAGCATTGCTTAGGGGACCAAAAACGATGCCGGGGATCGAACCCAGGTGAGCATGGTGAGCCCTCCCTGCTCTACTCTCTGGCTATACCACTGAGCTTTTCTGAGCAGCCCTACCTAGGGTGTACTTCTGTTCCCCATCACGTGTTCTCCTTCTATCCCGAACACAGTCTAACTTCCCCCACTGAAACACCTGCCCCGGCTTTTCAGTTCTGCAAGGCACCATGTCGGGTATTTAGCTCTGACTAGATACTGAGCCATGAGTGCAAGGAGCACTGCTTTTGACGGTAGGAAACGCCTTTCTGTTCCCCTTAAGATGTGGAAGCTTGAGAGAAAGGGGTGCATTGAATGAAGTCTCCAGTTGAAATGCCAAGGGGTCAGGGGTACAACCAGGATGCCTGAATTTAACCTGGCTAGGGCTGGAGAGACACAATGTTAAGGCACTCGCCTTGCATGTGGCCTACCCCAGCTCCATCTCCAGCAGGCTCGGGGCCACTGAGCACCTCCAGGAGTATGTCCTGAGCTCAGCCATGAAACAGCCCCCCTATTAATGAACGGTGCCCAGTGAACTCAAAGTCCAGATCCTGGTTTTGCACTCTTTGGGGTCTATTGGTGGATTCAAGAGGTTGGGGGGAAGAGGAGGCTTGTCTGTCTGTCCACTGGAAGGACAGACCAAGTGAGTTCCCAGACAAGTACAACAGCTGAGCATGGAGAGGTCTGGAAAGGATCGAACTTCAGTGGTCTTAGAGAAGCACTTGAAAATTTTCTGAGCTGAAGATCCAAAATGGCCCACTGAAAATTCTGGCAGCAACGTCAGCCAAATTATTTTTTAAGAAAGTAAAGAAAAAGCATTTTCAGGCCAGAGCGATAGTACAGTAGGGAGGGCATTTGCCTTGCACACAGTTGACTGGGGTTCGAGCCCCAGCTTCCCATATGGTCTGCCGAGCACCACCAGGAGTAACTCCTGAGTGCAGAGCCAGGAGTAACCCCTGAGCATCACCAAGTATGACCAAAAAAGCCAAAAGGGAAAAAAAAATTTTCTTTTCTGTGCAGCCCAGTCTTACAAGGGAAAAAGGGGCTCCACCACTTTCAAGTCTGAAATCAAGTAAGTCCAGAGGCACCTGTTTAAATAAATAATGGTGTTGATTCCTGGAGTGCCCGGCAAGCTACCGAGAGTATCTCGCCCACACGGCAGAGCCTGGCAAGCTCCCCGTGACGTATTCGATAGGCCAAACACAGTAACAACAAGTCTCATGATGGAGACATTACTGGGCTCGCTCGAGCAAATCGATGAACAACGGGGGGACAGTGACAGACAGTGACAGCACTTCATTGTCCCCTAGGGAGCACTGGGACCACCCCCCATCCCAGCGCCACGGGTTGTGTGCCTGCTCCCAAAGGAAAACTAAATAAGTAATGTGATCTAGAAAAAAATAATCTCACTCGTTTGTCAACCACATGAAAATACGTCTTTGGTCTTTCAGTCAAGACCTTTGGTTGCACAAAAGTGCATGGATGTGTTTGTACTCACCACCTACTTATTTAGATTTTTTTATCCTTACAGAGAAGTGCCTCAAGGATCTTCCAGAGTTCAGATTTTCTTTTCTATTTCTCTTTTGATTTTATTGCCTAGTTTGGGGCCACACACACGGGTGATCAGGAGCGACTCGTGGCTCCTGGGAGTGCTCAGGGCACCAAACCTGCATTTTCTGCAGAGCATGAACTCTGTTCCTTTGAGCCATCTCCCCAGCCCAATAAAAAACATGCATACGTTTGGAAAGATAGATGACAATCACACAACAATGCTCGATCAACCTGAAGAAGATTCAAGTCCAAAGTGGGTCCTCCAACGCTGCTCACAAGTCAACTAAAGGAACCATAATTAAGAGCAGTGATTCACGGTGCTTCCAGCAGTCACCAGAGAGGCAGAAAGCTTTTCTACAGAGGACCACCCCCGAACCAGCAGCTGAGAACAAGCGTTTCCAACATGGGGAGGCCAGGGAGGTCTCCAGGCCGCCTCCCAGAGACAGGCCTCAGTTCGGGGCCGGCGAGGAGAGTTTCTCCTGCCTCTTTCTCCAGTGTTCCAGGCAGCTGGGCGCCAAAAGTGAACACGGTGCCAAGGCCTCTTGGTCACTTCCGGCGTCACAGGAAGTGAGAAGGAGCCTTGGCCAGTCCTGCCCAGGCCCCGGTGCCCTTGTCAGGCTGCCAGTGGAGTCGGGCGCCGTGGCCCCGGGACCAACAGGAAGCCGAGTCCCCGCGCTTTCAGTCAGGAGAGGCGCCAGCCGCTCGGAGGTGCCGACTCTCCCCTCTCAGGGTCAGAGGCGGGCGCCAGGGCCCTGACGTCAGCCGGGCAGCCACGTCCATCTGTGTTGGCCCTGTGAGCCTTTGTGCGCAGCAAACTCCATTTCCTTCGCTCATTCTTTCCTTGTTTCTAAGCCCCGTTGAGTCCAACAAGAGTCACAATCCACGAGGGAAAGGTCAGATGGTGGAAGAGAAAGGGGGGTGCCTGCTCCCCCGGAAACAAATGTCCTTTTGTGGGGCTCTCCCACACAAGACCCAGCACCGTGCCCAACTGCCGATGGCGACTTGCTCCCAACCACTGACTGGGTTTCGACAGTGGGGGACGGGAGGGGGGACGGACACGGACCTCCACACTCACCTGCACCAAGGAGGGAGGGAGGGGGGAGGGGGTGTCCAGGTACCATCCCCACCACCCCGTTCCTCTACCTCCCACAAGTTCACAGGGGCAGCGGGGAAACTGGGCCGAGGGAAATAACTGATTTTTTTCCTCCTCTGCAGCTCACACATATCTAACTCTAAAACCGACTTCTTGTGCACAATGAAACGCATTTGTGCTTCTACTGTGGACATCTGGCATCAGACTCAAACCTGGGGCTCTCTCCCCAGCAGCAAGGTCAATTCTTTGTCCTAGACCACAGATCCTGAGGCGTCTGCACTGCGTGGCCCCGTACATGGACGTGCAACACCACCTAAAGCCACTGACAGGCTGATGAATTCTTAGACGTGGACTTAACAAGCCTGAAATCAGAGAGAAGCAGGTTCACAGAAGTTGATTTTCTAGCTCTATTGATTTTAATATTCCAACTTTGTTATCAAATCAATTTTAATTCTAGAACTGCATCAACAATTGTGGCTTTCTACGACATTAAAATGAAATCATATATATAAACAAACAAACAAAAAAGTGGTTTCCCAGAATCACCTCACCACCAGCCCAGTCAACGACAGTGTCAGGAACACTGCCTCCCCCACAAAAGCATGTCCCTCCTCTTATTCTCCCTGCCACCCATAACAGGCATTCTCGAGCTTCACGCAAACCCCAATGGCCAACAGATGTCCACAGCAAAAAAAACCCTAGCCTCTGATGACACGGAGTGACACGCGGCCCCTCAGGGTAAGCGATCAGAGCGGATTCCAGCAACGCTGCACAGGCGCCCCTCCGTCTATATCCTCTCCTCGGAGGGACTGAGATCTCGGCCCAAGTGGCCCCATGGCCCCAAGGGAACAGAGCAAGAACAGGAATCTTGACGGAAGAGGAAGACAAGTCAGGAGCACAGCCAGGGTCACTCAAGGACCAACACAGTGAGGTTGGTCCATTCTGGACACTGGCCCGGAACACTGCTGGGCCCAGGAGTGTGCGGAGGCCACTTATGAAAGGCCACTTGTGAAAGAAAAAAGAAAAGCGACAGCCTTAAGCACTTCTTGTAGCTTCATTCTGACGTGTTTACTTTTCTGCCTTTGCTGCTGGTGTTTTGGGGTGTTTCACACCCAGGAGCTACTCCCAGCAGTGCTCGGAGGACCAGATGTCGCGAAGGATGGAACCTAGGCCTCCTGCATGCAGTACACCTGTCCAGCCGTCTCCCTGGCCTAGTGACATGTCTGCTTTAGAAACAACTGGGCGGGGCAGAAGGAGGGTGTTTGCCTTACACGCAGACAACCTCGGTTCGATTCCCGGAGTCCCAAGTGGTCCCCTGAGCACGGCCAGGAGTGATTTCTGAGTGCAGAGCCAGGAGTTCAGGTGTGGCCCAAAATGCCAAAACTAAGTAAGAATGAAACCCTGGGGGTGAGGAGTGGCAGAGGTAGTACAGCAAGGCAGCTTGCCTTGCACGTGGCCAACCCAGGTTCAAACCTCCAGCACCCTGCATGGTCCCCGATCCTGCCAGAGCTGGTCCCTGAGCACAAGCCAGGAGTAAGCCCTGAGCACAGCCAATAAAACAAAAAACCGAGGGGAAGCATGAACTGAGTCACAGCCGGCCACTCCAGAGCGTGCGCAGGGCTTACTCCTAGCTGTGTGCTCAGGGACCACTCGTAGTGGGGCTCGGGGAAGCCTCCGAGGTGCTGGGGAATGAACCAGGCTTGGCTGCAGACAGGCCCCACCCTCAGCCCTGTCCTATACCCCCAGTCCTTATTTCTCCAACAGTTGACAGTGAGGGGCCGGGAGACAGCACAGTGGGCAGGGCGCTCGTCCTGCACGCGGCCAGCCCCAGTTCAATCCCTGGCACCCAATATGGTCCCCTGAGCCCCACCAGGAGTGATCCCTGAGCAACACTGGGTGTGGCCCCTGAGTATAAACAAGCACAATTACAGGTCAAGTCAGCCTGGGCTCCACCCCCCAGCGTGCAACTCTGCCCTAAGGAAGCAGGCGGGCAGGGTAGTTTCCACTTGATGAAGGACACAGGACATGCTGCGGTGCTTATGCAAGGCCTCTGAGGGGCAGAGGCGTGGCCCAGGCCCAAGTGTCTGGCCACAGAGCTCAGACTCCCTTGGTGGCTCTCTGCAGCCAGCCATAACCACTGGGCCAGCCACCACCTGGAGAGGCAAACCCAGCCCTCAGGCAGGGATTCCTGAAAATAGCAAAGGGAATGGAAACTCCTGTAGGCAAGTATTCCCTGCAGGGAAGCAGTATTTCCACAGAAATGAACTGCGCTGGAAATGACCAACTGTCCCTCTAATTGGAAGGGAAGAAGAAAGTGGCTTCTGGCCATAGGTGGAATATTACCTGGCCATAAAGAGGCACAGAGTACGGACAGCTGCTACAACACAGAGAACCTCGAAATTCTAGGGCAAGTCAAAGAAACCAGTTACAAAAGACCATCTAACAGTTAAAATAAGATATTTCCGCAAACTTTAAGTGGGGGCAACATGTATGATGATCATATCTCAATAAAGCTGCGTAAGTGTTACTCCCTTCCGCCTTTTTCCCTCTGGAAAGCAAGATGGCAGCCGCTTCGGAGCTTTATGGAAAGCCAGGTATGAGCCGGTCATGATGGGGTGACTGGAACCTCATGGGAAGGGGGGTGTTCACGCCCTACTGAGGTCACGAGTTGCCCCCCACGAGCGGCACGGCCTTGGCTCCAGAGCACAGAAACCAATCTCATAATCATCTGACTCTAAGCAGAAATATTTCCAGGTTTAATAAGTAAATTACCAGAAATCCAAAATCGCAGGGCCGCGATTTGATTCTTGTAACCAGCTGCAGAAAACAAATTATTTCACAATGTCTTTTCAGCATGTCTGATTTGGGGGTCTCACGATCACGACCATCCTGTTGTTCATCGATTGCCTCGAGCAGGCCCCAGTAACGTCTCCTTCATCCTAGCCCTGA
>JAOXYA010189552.1:0-20562 GCA_028565675.1 Sorex palustris | reverse complement strand
AGAGTATTCGATATGCCAGACACAGTAACAACAAAGTCTCCAATGGAGACGTTACTGGGCCCGCTCGAGCATATCGATGATCAACGGGAGGGCCTTTACCTTTACCTTTTTATAATCTGATTTTAAGCGTAGTACACTTTTCTTTTCATTCTGCTTGTTTTAAACTAACAGAATAGAACCCCATCACTGATCAAGAGATGGGGTTTGAGGATAGACAGTCACTAGACCTGAATATTTGGCACTCAGATTATAGAGAAAAACTGACAAGACACATGGGCCAGTGGAAAAGTGCCTCCATATCCCTCTATCAGAGAATACTGGGAAACATTTGTTATAGTACAGTCAAGTCTCTTTTGTTCACCATAGTAACTATGGTCTTGAACCACTACGCACCCTCACCCCCAGTCACCCTTCCTACTTCTTTGTTTTCTCTCTTCGGAATCTTGGTCTTGTTCTCTGGGTCCACATGCCAGACAAATAATATTATTCTTTGTCTCTTGGATGACTTCCCATTTAAATATCATGTGATTATTTTCTCAGGCTCTGTTTGGAGTTGGGAAAGATGCAACTGAGTCAATTGATACAAGGAATAGTCCCTAGGACATTGTTGATAACTTTTAATGTAATTATTTGTAGTAAATAGACTGGCATGAGATACATTCCATTAGAGGAATGTGAAACACTTATTTATGCATTTGTCTTATCATGTTAATATTACAAAAATAATATTAGTGGTAAGAACTCTGGATAAAGGAATGACTTAGCTGACATCTGCAGCTCTCATAGTAGGGTAACACCTATGATAAGTATTTACTCCTGGCTCTGCAACCAGATTTTGCTCATTTCTGGTGGCCTAAGGGAACCATTTACAGTGCCAGGGATCAAACCCAGGTTGGCTTTATGCAAGGTATGTGCCCTATCCATTGAGCTATTGCTCCAACCTTTCTTGATCCATTCTCATGCATCCCTTTTGGTTGATTTCTACCACTTCTATGAGACATGTAGTATGAACTATCTCAGCCTCTCCATATATACTTCGTGCAGGACTCTATATTCACAGTGATATGTGCTTTAGTGAACCCCATAATGAAACTTTTTAAATTTTTTAGCCTTTGGAATAAGGACATACATGGTGTATTGGAAGATTCCTCTTTTTAACAAAAAATACATTTTAAACATATTTAAAATCTATTGGGTAATACAGAAATAACTTATTTTGATGAAACCCAAATATAGTAGGTCAATAATTTTTATAATGACATTTAATTACCAAAGCAGTTAAGTCCATAAAGCTCACAGTCAGATATAAACCAATTAGTTTTTCTTTTGTTCCTATGCTAAAATACAAGGTTTTAATAAATTTGAATATCTAATACTTTTGACCTTTCATCTTGGAAGAGTCCTCTTAATATACAATTATGGAAAATGATTATAAAGGTAAGTTTTGAAAAGAACATTAAAGTTGAGACTAAGACTTTCATTCAACTTGTGAAAAACATTATTCTATGGAGATTCAGTGATAATTATGTCACAGCTCCAGATCAGAATAAGCTCAGATATCTGTGATGACAAAAATACCTGCAAGTGATGCAATATTCCTGATACACTTCACTAACCTTAACATAACCATGGAAATGTTATCATGAATACTAGAATTTTGAAGCATCAAATATCAGCTGACCACAGGACCATATTTCCTCCAACCAGACATTTCAGAATATACTCAGTAAGCCTGGGGCTGTCTCATGTTCTTTAACATATGTCCATTTGTGGTCTGAAGCTCTGAACTTCTTTAAGTAGTCTTTCCACATAAAACATTTGTAGAAGATACTTTGTGCTATTCACAATATGGTCCCCTGAATTAAGCCACCCCTCTTCATGATGCTCTTCCTGGGCACAGATCTTTAGTGCTGAATCACAGTACCTCTGGATACAACCCATGTTTTCTGACAAAAGTTGTTGAAAAGTTCTCCTTTTCTCTGTGTTGATTATATCTCAGGCCTTAAAAAATACTGGGTGTGTGGCCAGGGCAATAGTACAGTGGGTAGGGTGTTTGCCTTGTACACAATCTACCCAGATTCGATCCCCAGCATCCCATATGGTCAACTGGACATTGCCAGGAGTGGTACCTGAGCACAGAGCCAGGAATTATCCCTGAGCACCCACAAAAAAAGCCAAAATAAATAAGCGAAAAAAAGAAAGAAATGATCAAAGAAATACTGGATGTATTTTGAATTTTAACCTTACTTTATCCCTGTGATGACATTATCCCAGGACATTCTGCCCTGCTATTATTGCTAGCTCCTTTTTCCACCACAAACTATCTGCCTTATAGTTTCTCTATCCTTTGTTCAATACAATGAAACATAATGAATATCAATATGTTTATGAATATGAGTGACATATAAGCATAAATGGAGAAGGCAATTGTGAGACCCATACTCTAGTGAGAGGCAAACACTACTGTCAAAGGCAATGAATGGAATAAATGAAGAGAAGATAAATTACTAGGCTGTAGCAATTTGAAAGACGAAGTAACCCTAAATAGATGAAACATTCTTCTGTAAACAGATGAATCAGCAGAGAAACACTGACGTGAACTTTGGCTGTCTGGGAGAACTGACCTGATCTAAGGTTAAATTCATACAACTTATAGAAACGGAGTATTGATTGAACTGAATTACTACATGAATCTGTAGCTCATTATTGAGGGGGTGAGGAGAGCAATTTCAGTTATTATATGTGAAAATTGTTTATGCACTAAGACAGAAAGTTAGGGGATGTGGAGGAGGAAAGCCTAGCAAGCCTAAGAACATTATATGCCTAGGCTTGCTAGTGATGAAGAATTAGGTAAGCCTACTTAATATAGTGATCTCTGAGCTGAGAACTAATGGATGCATTTCTCTTCCTCAGAAATAAACATGATCCTGAATGTTGTGTTTATCATTTTCTTCCTTTCTGTCCTTATATTAAAATATACTTATATTTGAAAATTTTAATTCAATGCTTATGGAATTATACAGTACACATTTTATTAGTTTTGCTAGGTTACAATTTGCACATGATATAATTCTTATGCTACCCAGGTATAAAATTTAATAGTTTAAGCAAATTTATATACCAGTGTACCTTCTTGCACAGTGATTATGCAGAATATTCGTCATGCCCAAGAATTTACTAGTACTTCTTTATCAGAGATCCTTTACCACAGATCTCTGAAGCCACAGATGTTTCTTTCACTACATGTTGAATTTTTTTAGACTTTCAAAAAAGCTTATATCTGATATTGCTGAAGGGAAATTAACACTGGTGGTGAGATTGTACTGAAATATTGCACTGTATTATAAAAAGCTTTGTGACTCATGTTGCCTTATTTTTTTTTAATAAATTAGGACTTTCATTTGTTTGGGGGCCACACCTGGTAGTGCTCAAGGCTTACTCTGGCTCTGTATTAAGGAATAACTCCTAATGTGGCTCAGGGGACCACATGGAATGTTGGGATTGAAACCAGTTCAGTCGCATGCAAAGCAAACGCCCTAACTGCTATACAATTTCTCTGGTCCCAAATTAACTATTCTTAAGGACACATTAAACAGTAGCAGAAATATAGATAGCATAAAATGTAAAAAAAATAATTTTTATGCAAAAAATTAAAGTGTATCTGCATTGTTTTTAATATCAGTATGTTCTTTCTTTCTGTTGCTAGCTAGTACATTGATATGAAGTAATGTAGGACTGTGGGGTTCTGGATTTGCAACTTCTAGAATAGCCGCAAATGAATCCTCCTTCTGGTTCTTTTCAAACTCTTCCTTGTATTCATGAGTTTTAACATGCCGATTTGCATCAGTACAATACTAATATAGTATAATTTATGAGATCAAATATTAAATCTCTCTTTCCTTGCCTCTTCTCTCTTATCCCCTCCTTCAACTTCATTCATTGTAATTTCTCTTATTTTGTCTACATATTTTTTCAAGCAGTGTAGTTGTTTGCTACAGTTTTAGCATTAAAGTGGAGTCACCCCAGCCCTGGGCCACCCCAGGTGGAAATGGGTTTCGTGCCTTGGCCTGTTCCCCCTAGCGGCTCGGGATCCATCATTTTCCAGAGGCCAGTGGACAGCAAAGTGGTAGCCTGCAATGAGGAGACATGCTGGGCCTCTTGGGATGGGGGCGGGTCCGGCCCTTCCCCCTCCCCCACCAAGACCCTGGGTTGCCACACACAAATGAGCCCTCTGGCTACTCAATAAGCAGCTTAAACCATGATCCCAGAGACTCAGAAACAATTCTCTGAACCAAGCGGCTTTTGGGAGAAATCCCTTCAGATTTAATTATTAAGATTTCAGAATTTCAAAAACGCGCAACCCACACAGCATTATACTATTTATTGTCAGCAATAGCCGACAGGTTGTCTAGTATTGCCTTTTCAGTGGATGTGAATGTTGGGGCAAAGTCCCAAATAATAATGGTGGATCTAGTGTCAAAATAATTGAATGTAATCAAAGTAGAGAGAGAGAGAGAGTAATGTGGAAACTATCTGCCACACAGATAGGGGAGGGAGAGGGATGGGGGGTATCCTGGGGTATTCATGGTGGGAAATGTACACTGATGAAGGAACGGGTGTTTAATCATTGTATGACTGAGATTTAAACCCAAAAGCTTTGAAACTGCTCTCACGGTGATTCAATAAATAAATTTATTTTAAAAATAAATAAATAAACTGGAGTCACCCTGATGTACATTGGACATTCAAATTCAACTATCTTATAGATTTGTACAATTTAATCAACACCTTTCCTATGGCCTCCTTTCTCCAACTCATCCCACCATCCCTAAGACACTGAAAGTCACTATTCTACTCTCTGGTTTTATACATTTGAATTTTCCATATTGTACAAAAAGTTACATCTTCAGTAGCTGTTTTTTAATTTCTGGTTTATTTCAAATATAACAAGTTCAATAATGTAGAAACAAATGATATGTTTTCTTTTTAAAACCTGTAAATATCCTAATAAAGATCAATATATACATACCACATTTTTTATTCATAAATCAATATGCACTTGAGTTTCTTCCATACAGTTGATTACCTCCATATCTTGAAAATAAAGATGTAGATATCTCTGCTTGACATCCTGATTGTGTTTATTTTAGATACACAATTATGTGTCAAATAACAAAGAGGATTTGTTCATTTGAGAAATGAGTGTTAGGTTATTTTTTATTATGCTAATATCATAGAGCATGTTTACACAAATATATATGTATATATGTATATATATATATCCAATAAAAACATTACAGACAGTACAGGGTGTGGCGTGTGGTTCAGCAGTGGAGTTTTGACCTAGATTCATTCCTGATAGGGTGAGGGGAAGAATGACAGTCCATACTGCAACTGTGTGAGTTATATGTAATTACATCCCAATAAATCTGTTTCTAAAACCATAAAGCTGCACTTAACATGCTTACATGATCCTAAATGGTGAGGCCATAGTTCAGTCACAGTAAACTCAGGCTCTGGGCAGCTTACCCCCACTACCCCAGATTCCAGTTCTCTTGAGAGTGCCACATGCCTCCATCCATCCAAAAGCTCTTCTCCAGGACCCCAGGACCCAGCAACACCCCCAAGTCCTCTCCCATTCTGGGAGTCAATGGTGGGCAAGGCTAGTAAGATCAGGAGGAAGCCAAATCTCAGAGGGACCCTGGAAAGACCCAGGCAGGACCCAGGTGCACATACACCAGTTGGCCTGTTTCCTCCTCTGCAAGTGCAACAACTGAGTGTCCACCCTAGCAGGTGGAGTGACCCTGTCATGAAAATAAGAGTCTGGCATGGCTTTCAGCATTTAGCCAGGCAGCCCTGTTATAAAACTAACAAAGAGTAGAAAGATTCAGGGTGTGATCCAGATAAAAATCGAAGTGTGGAGACAGGAAGTGTCTCAAGGGGCTGAGCACTTGCTTCCATGCCGAAGTCAGCCTGGTTAGATGCCCGGCACAGCAAGATCCCCAGACACCGTGATGGAGTAACCTGAGCACTGAGAACAAAGCTAGAGTAGTGTCCCCCACCCTCACCCGGCATCGGCATCGCAGCTACAATCCCAAAGCCAGTAACAACAACAAAATCAGAATGTTGTAGGAGAGGAGGAATTAAAGATTTCAAGCAGGAAGATTTTGTAAGTTTCTCTCAAGCCTCTGGAGTCTCCTGCTTAGTTTTAACTCTGAGTTGGGATGGATCCTTACTTCCCAAAAGCAGACAAGAGGGTGCTTCTGACCCAGTGGGGAGAGAACTGGGGAGAAGTGGAGAACTAAGGGCTTGAGGAAGGGGAAAAGGAGGAAGAGAAGATGGGGAAAATGTAGGGAGAAAAATCGCCTTGGACATCAGGAGTCTGGAAGTCCAAAAGCCCAAGGGGAGACCTGGCAGGGCTGGAAAGGAATAACCCTGAGATGGGCTGGGGCAGGGGCCAGGGGACGGGCTAAGAAGGAAGCAAGTATATGAAGATGGAGGTGGAGGGGGCAATCCATAGGAGAAAAGCGATTCTCCAGGAAAGAAACTACAGGCAAGAGGAATAGGAAGTAGAGAAAGCTTTTGGGCAGGGTCTATTTGGAGGAAAGCCTATGGGGAAAAAAGGAAATCCACCAACTCAGGAATCCTGGGGACACCCATCCTCTCACTGGGTGAAAGGGGAATGGGACCTCCAGCCCTGCCTCACCAGCCCTACACCCTCACCACAGGATAACTCTTCCCAAGAGAATCCTCAGTCCTGGGGGTTGAACACCCCCAGAGTTAGGCCATCCTGGACCCTACCTAGATGTCTTTATATTTAGAGATACTAAACCCACCTTCTCCACCACTCCCTTATACACAACCACTGGTTTCACCACTCCACCTCACCCAAAGTCCTGGCCAGACACCTCTTCCCACTCCCTAAGCACCACACTGCCTATCAGCCAATATCCCCTTCTGCCAGGCTTATTTCAAGCTGTGGTTCCTACTCGAACTTCCCCAGAAGAATGGACCCATCAGGAATGTGACTAGAAGCCATTAAGTCTAGGGTCAACAGCCCCTTCCTGCTCCCCCTCAGTTCTCCAGGGAATCTAAGCCGGGACAGTTGTGGAGAATTCCTGTGTCTCCTCCCTTAGCCTTCTCAGCCCTGGGCCATCACTGCCCAGGGGCCCCAGAGCGGCCTCAGCCACAGCACTCCTGGGGCACAGGCTCAGAAAGGGCACGGAGGGTTGTGGCAGGCTGGCACCCACAGCTGCTCCAAAGCTGGGATCTGACAGCCCGCCAGCTCCCTGCTCAAGAGGAGGAGACAGCTCAAAGCTCCAGGACTCTGCCTATCCCCTGTCCCCAGAGATTGTGCTCTGCCCCCAATACCACCTCTGACAAGGGTGACTGGGAGTGGAGGCACTGCATGGGGGCACTGGAAGATGTCACTTGTGAAAGTGTGAAAAATTACCGAGTTCTAGGGACCAGCGCAATGTACAGTGGGTAGGGCATTTGCTATTGACCTGGCTTCTTTGCAGGGAATAGCATCCCATGTGGTCCCCTGAGCACTTCCAGTAGTAAATTCCTGAATGCAGAGCCAGGAGCCAACCCTAAGCAGCGCCAGGTGTGCTTCTCCCACCCCCCCCCCCACACACACCCTTAGCCCCCACAAAAGAACCAAATTTTGGCAGAATCTAGTATGAAGTGGAACTCCATTTTTCTTCAAACAGAATCTGAGGCCTGTGGGAGAGGGTAGTGGCAGGACAGAAAGAGCTTAGGGCTTAGGGAGGTTCTTAAATAAAAAACGGTTTAACTGTGAAGACCCAAAGAGGAGAGCAGAGGGCTGTGCCAAGAAGCTGGGTGGTCAGTGTGTTGCTGCCTTGGAGTAGAGGCCCTTCTGGACAGTTACTGAGCATTCGGACGTTTCTGGGGCCTGGGCTGGAGGTGCAGATGCTTGGCTCCTTCACACCGCTGGGTTATGGCTCCCCAGGGCCCTGAGTTAACACTAAACCTCCTGTCTCCAGCGCGGCGGAACTCCCAGCTGCCTCCACTGGGCACGTCCTTTTCTGCATCCCCCTGGAGCAACCTGGCCGGTTCCCTCCTCACTCCCAGTTTCTTTCCCTGCCTCCCTCCCACCTCCTTATCCCCGCCTTTTACCCACCCATCTCAAACCTGCAGGAAAAGGCCTTTATTTTTGTTGGGCTTTTTTGGGGGGGTGGAGGGGGGGAGGCCTTTAATGAAACCCGGTCGCTTCTGTCCTCCTTGCCTTGGACTTGCCATCTGAGACTGGATACTGTCACTTCGCCCGGTTTCCCGGACAGGCAAGCCGGGAGCACTAAGGCACCGGCACACAAGCGCACCCTGTTCCTCTCACAGCGCGCAGGGGACAGAAACAGAACCAACGCCCGACACGTGGCGCTTGTCACCCCCACCCCCCAAGAAGAACTCCAGCCCGACTCGCACCCCAGAGCCCCTGGGCGGAGAGAGGACGCCGAGCACTGGCCCAGGGTCGCAGCCCTCCCGCGAGCTCCCTTTCGCAGGCACGTCGCCGCCGGGGTCTCTTTCTGCATCCCGGGAAGGGCGAGCCGGGCCTATCCTCTCCCTGGAGAAACTAGTCCAGGTTAACCTCACGAAGGCGGTGGGGCGGGACCTGTGAGCTAGGCGCTCAACTCCAGGGGGAAAAGCCCTAGCAGGGCTGCCAGACCCCACCCGCCTCCCTGCGGCACTTAGGGCCCCGCTTCCCCGCTCCGCAGCGCAGGGAGGCAAGATCGAGCCGGCACCGCGCTCGAAGGGAGCTCCGCAGGGCGCAGGGTGCCGGGAAAGGCCCACTGGCCGCCTCTGTCTAGGGTGCTGACTCTGTATGGGGGGTTCTCTATGGAACCGCGCTTCTGCCCCCGCTCGCCCCTCTCGCCCTCGGACTCAGCGGTCTGTGCGCTCGTCGGTTTCCTAGCCGCGCGCCAGCCCGACACCCCGTCCCCACGCCTTGCCCTCTCCTCGGGGTTCTGATCCTTCTTGGAACTGCTCGCCCAGTACCGCGCAGAGGACCTTTGGGAGCGCGCTCAGGGGTGCGGGTGTGGGAAAGAGTGGGGAAGGGGCGTGAAGCGCTGAACCCCAGGCTTACCTCCCGCCCCCGCTTCCAGTACCCCACCCTGAACAAGGCCAACCTCTGGTTTCTCTGCTTGGTGTCGCGGGGATCACTCTGCTGGCGCAGTTGGGTCCTGGTTCCCGCTGAAAACAGCCAGAGAGAACGCCCGAGCAGTGCTTTCACGGGGACACAGAAGCGGAGATTGCGAGGGTGGGGGCTGAGGGTGGGGGGATAGGCTGGAAGTTGGATGGAGTTGATCAACTCTAGGGGAGGCCATGCAGCGCCCTAGGGACGCCCCCATCTGGTTCCCTCCAGCTAGACCAAGGGTGGTTGCTCCACCACCCCCCCCCACCGCCCCTTGCCGGTAGGGGCCAAGACTCTCAGTGTTGCCGAGCGCCCTGGAACCCCGCCTGGGGCCCAATCAGGAGGCGGGGAGGAGCCGTGCGCGGGGCGGGGTCTGGGGGAGGAGCCGAGCCTGGGCCCCGCGGGCCGGGGAGCCCCTGCGGCTCGCGCTGGGGCGCAGGCGGTGGCGGAGGACGGTATGGGTGATGGGGGTGCCGAGCGCGACCGCGGCGGGCACTGTAGCGGGCACCGCGGCGGAACGAGGGGACATAGCGGGAGGGACTTCACCGGGACGTCGGCCGCCAGCCCCGCTGGCTCGGGGGAGAGCGGCGCCGACTGCGCGGGGCAGCACGAAGTGCACGAGACCGACCACTGCCGCCGCATCCTGGTGCGAGGTAAGAGGGCGCCGCGGGGGTTCCCCGACCCCCCGTTGGCGCTCCCCACGTTCACGCTTTCAGCTTCCGTCAGTCATTCATTCCCAGCGTCTATTGTGTGCTGGACACCGAGTCGAGTGCGGGGGACAAAGCGGCCACTGCGAGTGGAGAGATGGGCATTTTTCTGCCTCGCGCTCGGCAGTCGCTCAGCCCAGACGCGTCTCAGGCGGTTACTGTGGCGGGGACAGGCATGGGAATGCGGGCGCCGGGACCCTGGGGCCCCTATAGTCCCTCGCGGCTGATGCGCAGAAAAGCATCGGGGCGCTTGGCCAGGCCGGGAAGTGGAGGAACCCGCGTCGGTGACCACCGGCTGGGGATTGAGGCGGGGGCGCAAGGCTGGACTCAGCGGGTTCACGCGCCCCTGCCGGTCCCCTTGGGCCGTCCCCATTGTTTCGCCCGGGGGTGGGGGGTGCAGCCGGCCGAGCCCACCCGCTCGGTTCCCACCAGGGCCCTGTCTCCTCGCTCCGCAGCGCGGCCTTCCCCCGGCCTGGCCGTCCGCGCTGCTCCCCGCAGCCTGATCCTTGGCCTTTCTCTCGGCCACTTTTCTCCACCCCGTTGCCCGCTCCGCTCCTGCCGGAGCCCCTGGACTGCGCGCGCGCCTTTCCCCACCCCCTATCCCAACGTTGCCTGGCGGAGAAAGGCAATCCCAGTGTGCCCCTAAGCCAGAGCTACGTTCCCGCCGCCATCCCGAACCCCAGGACTGCGACCCGGAGGCCAGCGCCGGCGTCCGCCCGTGGCCTGTGTTTATGCCGTGTCTCCAGCTCGGCGCGCGGCCCGACAGACCCCCTTCATGAAAGGACCCACATCAGCCTCTGTCCTAGGAAAAGGAACCGCCAAGCGCTGCTGGCTCGAGGAGCCCAGGGTGTGTGGGAGATGGGGCTCCCCCACCCGCAGACTGGAGCTCTAGGACCTGGTGGAGTATGGGTGGCTTTGGCATCGCCAGCTAGACGTGTTAGAGCATGGAGCAGCCCAGGGTGAAGGTCTTCATGATGCAGGAACCCTGGTGTGGTGGAGATGGCCATGGGCCCCTTAGTCTAGGCCATTGCCTGCCAAGGCATGGGGGCCACAGTAGGAATCACAGCCCCCACCTGAGGTAAATCATACACACCCTGTAGCTTAGACTGTGGGTGCCCTGGGAGCATTAGCAACCAGGTGGGAATTCAGGAAGGGAAATAGCAGGGCTCCCAGTAAAGGAGATCAGACCCCTAAGCTTACATACTCCCTAATTAAAGGACCCCAAGACCATGCTTGTGATATTCCCTACCTGACACCCCTCTTTCTGCCCAGGCACTTGTGAATTCTGTGTCCTGCCCTCTACCACTCTGCACTATGACAAGTACATATTGCTTGTGGATACCAGTAAATGCAAAGGGACAGCCCATAGGAAGTCAGTCAAATCTTATCCTCCACCAGGTGGTAGGGAGTGGGGAACCCCTCAGCCTGGGAGAGATAAGCTCCAACTCTTTGTCAGGAAGTGTATTTGCAGGTGGAGTGGACCACAACCATTGATACAGTGCCCAGGGACTACTCCTGACTCTGTACTCAGGGATCATTCCGAGGTGCTTAAGAGACCATATGAAGTTCTGGAGAGCAAACCATAGTCAGCTCCATGCAAGGAAGGTGCCTTACCTGCTGTACTATCTCTCTGGCCCTGGGAAGTGCATTTTTATAAATACAACATGGTTTTCTTTGTACTATATAATTAGAAGTATTGGCAATTAAGCAGGGAAATGTGTTGCTGCCCAGAGTGATAGTACAGCGGATAGGATGTTCACCTTGCAAGGGCCCAACTCCGGCACCCCATATGATCCCCTGAGCACCGCCAGGAGTAATTCCTGAGTGCAGAGCCAGGAGTAGCCTCTGAGCATCTCTAGGTGTGACAAAGAAAAAGAAAGAAAGAAAGAAAGAAAGAAAGAAAGAAAGAAAGAAAGAAAGAAGAAAGGAAGGAAGATTCTTCAACTTCTTTGCCCATTCTCATTTCAATTTGGGCAGATTGCTAAGGGACTAAGAAACCTGGGGTGTCATTCTTCAAGAATTCCTCCTAGTCTGGGTCACCCATATGCCTCCCTGTCACTGGGAGGTGGAAATTAACAAATGGGAGATCTCACGCTGATGCCAAGGCTGTGCACCTTGGTTCCAGGACACCCTCAGCCAAGATGCATTTTACCCTTGATCTGAGGACACATTCTCCTAAAGGCCATTCTGAGGAAACATTTTGAAAAAGATAAAGAGTAGCATTACCTTCACATCAGTCAGGCTGCTGGTGGAGTGAGGATTCTGGAGGAAAGCCCTCCCTTTCCACCCACCACCACCCCTACATCTTTGTACCACTTTCCAGGTTGCACTTGCCCCCAGGGTCACAGTTCTGTTGGGGATGTCCCAGGCACGGGGCAGTAAGAGGAAAGCATAGGTGCTGAAAATAAGCAAAGTTGTTTTGAAGAGTGGCCTTGAAGTCCTTTGTGTTAAAATGGTTTCTTTCTTTCCCGTGCCTCAGTTTGCTCATGTATATACATGAACCCATAGTGCTCATTTTGTAGGGCAGAGAGGATGTCTATAAACTGCAGGTAGTGCAGGAGAGATAAGGGTAAGGCGCTTGCTTTGTAAGCCACTGACCCAGGTTCAATCCCAGCACCAATGATCTCTGAGTGCAGAGCCAGGAGTGAGCACTAAGCACTGCCAGATATGGTCCAAACCTCCCCTACTTACCCCTCAAAAAAAAATGAGCCAAATAAAACCCTGAAAATGCCCAGCAGGGTCTCTATAAAGTATTCTTGGACTGAAAAGGGGGTGCTGGTAGGTGAGGCTGTGGGCCTCCTTTACCAACTCAGGACCCTCTCTCCCATGGACCCCTTTGTGGTTTACGCGAAAAGGCTGAGCCTGTCAGGCATGTGCGAGGCCCAGGGGCCTAAATGGGGTAGATAAGAGGGGGCTCAGCACCACCTCCTCCAACCCTCTTCCAAGAACCCGCCCTCCACCAATCCCTCCAGCTTCCGGCTGCCGCTAGGGAGTGCCAGGCTCTGAGTCAGGGAGGCGACCTTGCTGCGTCCCCAGCCTCAAAATGGAGGTGCCTGTTGTGGCACACAAGGACAGAAAATCTCCCGTGCCCCCCCCCCGAACGTGGGGGCGCACCACAGACTCACTGCCCAGCGCAGGGCATCAAGCCAAGCCTTCCACCAGGACTGGACAGTCCGATCAGGGCCTGGGGACTTGTTCCTCCCCACCAATGGCTCTGCAGCGGCGCCCAGTCATACGGATCTCTCTGCGGAACCCTGGAATCAGTCCCCCAGTTGCAAAAGTGGGACAACCCCGACCCCAATCTGTAGTCTGACTGGCACTCAGCGTTTACATCAGCACACTCAGCCCAGTGGAGCTGATTTCCCAAGCGTCGGGATTAAACAGGCCCTGAAGCAGAGGATGGGCGTCTGAGAGCGTCTCCTAACCCAGTGAATTTTCCGCAAATCACAGCTTGACTCCGGTCTCTGCTCTTCCGGAGAGACCCTTTTCGGATAGTGGGTCGTAAAACCCCATTCAGGCCCCATCGCACTGCGGAGGACCGTGCGCCGCCGCTGCTGCCTAGCTCAGGGAGGGCGAGGCCGGCCACACTCGCTGGGAGCCTGGCCCCGCGCGCCGTCCGGTCTGTCCAGAGCAGGAGGACAGAATATCTGCATCATGCCTGGGCCAAGGAGTGGCTGCGGTCCCCAGCGGCCTCTGGCTTCATTGGAGTGTTCATTGCGGGGCCGCGGGGCCGGGGATTGGGAGCATGGACCCGGGATGCGGCCCCTGGATGATCAGAAGGACAATTTTGTCTAGGGCTGGGAGGTGAGGGACAGCTCTGCAGCACCTCTGAGAACCTGAGGGGCAGAATTGAGCCACGTAAGTACACCCAGAGCAGCATAAATACGGCAAGGTGGCCGGCGACCCCGACTGCTGCTTCCTGAGCGAGAGCTGGGAGCCTGCGCCAACTCGCCCCGCTCCACATTTCGGTTTAACGAACTTGAATTTCCAGCAGCTACTTGCACCAGATTCCTAACCCTTCACACTTCACCCCAATGTCGAAGTAGAGTCTTTGGAGGTTGTTTTGAGGAGGACCTGGGTTGCTGAGCAGAGTATTTGTATCAAACTGAGCTCTGGATTGTTGAGTTTTGGCTCGTGGGCCCTCCGCTGACAGCGGAATTTATCACGTCTACATTCGAGTCTGTAAATAGAGGCAGTAATCCAGGACCAGTTTCCCAGGCAGCAGTTGAAAGATGTTTTTTTTTCCCCCTGCCACTCCTTGCAGTGCTGAGGGAAACTCAGGTTGGCAGCGTTCAAGGCCAGTCCTTGCTCACTATACTCTCTCTAGCCCCTGCACTTTGTTATTTTTGTTTATATTTTATATCTTTATTTTGGGACTTGTAAGAATGTTGGTTTTCTTTTGTTTGATTGGTTTCCTATTTAAATTTTTCCCTTTTGCTTTGATTTTTCCAGCGGGACTCTTTATTCTCATCTGCTCTCTAAGAGGGACTCTATCATTTTGGCTTTTCCCTTTATTTTCTCTTTCCACTACAAATACACACACACACAGACACAAACACACAAAAAGGAGACTGGCAACCAAATATGTCCTCTTATTGATGTTTTTTTGTTTGTTTTGGGTTTTTTTTCTAGATTTTTGGGTCACACCCAGCGATATCAATGGTTACTCCAGGCTCAGCACTCAGGAATTACTCCTAGCAGTGTTCGGGGGACCATATGGGATGCTGGGGAATCTAACCAGGGTCGGCCGCATGCAAGGCAAATGCTCTACCCACTGTGCTATGGCACCAGCACCTCCTCTTGTTGATGTGTCCGTACAATTTTCATTTCCAGAGAACAACAAAGAGAGACACTTAATGGCTAGTTCCTTTCTCATATAATTTCTGCCCCCCTCCCCTCCCTGTGGTTGCTTGGATCACAGAACCTATTTGTACCTCCATCTGCACATGGCATGCATCAGATCTTCCAGGAACCCTCACCCCACCCCTCCCTCACAATCCTCCCCCATCCCAACCCACGCCCAATGCCAGTGATAGGGTCGGCCAGGGATGCACAGTCCAGCTCAGTCCAGGACCTCCTGGAAGCTAAGGGAAGGAAGGAGACATCAGCACGTGTGCCTGGCCCAGGTCAGTTGGCACCAGGTGGATTTGAGCCCTTTGTGCACCTATTCTGGGGTGAGCATGTGTATGTGCTGTTGGCTCTGTACCATTTCTTTAGCGACCTCATACAGAGGCTATAAAGCTAACAAAGTGGGATATAATGTATGTGAGTTTTGCCTATTTTCTGCTCCCATCATATAAAATGGAGCAAATAGACTCTCCTCCAAATGCAGGGAACTAGTTACAGGCATTAATTCTTGCCCACCAGATGCTAAACTCAGAGGTGATGGCTTGCCCTTAGCAACTCTCTTATTTTGGCTGGTAGGGTGACTGTGTGGCATCAGACACAGAAAGGGGTGGCAGTGCCAGGCAAGCAATGTGGATAGCAATGTGGTAGAACCGGAAAGATGGAAGGCTTTGTTGGATTGTGGGAAGGTGACCAACTCCAAATTATAAGGTCTAATGTCCCTCAAGAGGCATCTGTCCTGTGTCCCCTCAACACCTGGATGTTGGCCTGCCCCCTCTTTAGTTCTACACACATTAGTGAGCATCTACTCACTGCCTGACCCTTCTTGCCAGGCTTCCGGCTCTCAGCTTCCCACCCAAAAACAGACTCTGGCTTATAGATACAAGTTCTTGATCTGATCCACCTCCGTAGCTGACTCTAGGTGGCAAGGACCAACCATGGAAGCTCTGAGGTCAAAGAAAACCCATATCCAGACTCAGAGTCTTTTTAAAAATTAGTTTGTTCACCATGATTTATAATACTGTTTAATGATAGGATATCTTTCATACCATGTTCCAACACATATCCTGTACCCAAGTGCCTGCCTCTCTCTATCCATCCCATTCCCTTGAACCCCATTCCCTCAGCAGTGCTTAAGACCCAGAGTCTTGGGGCTGGAGAGATAGCACAGTGGGTAGGGCGTTTGCCGGGTTTGACTCCCAGCATCCCATGTGGTCCCCTGTGCACCGCCAGGGGTAACTCCTGACTGAAGAGCCAAAAAAAAAAAAAAAAAGACCCAGTCTTTTGTTTTTGCTTTCTGGCCACACCCAGATGTTCTTACAGCATACTCCTGGCTCTGTATTCAGGGATCGCCCCTGGCTGGGCTTGGGGAACCATATGGGATGCTAGTGATCAAAGTTGGGCCCTGTGCCAGGCAAACACCCTACCTTACTATTGCTCTTATTCCCCTGCCTCCTCCAGACCCAGATTCTTTTGACCCTGGGGAGTTAAGAAGGAGTTGTCACTGCTCACCAAATCCACACTCTCAATATAGCAAACAGTAGGCACTTGTTGAATGAATGAAAAGTGACAAAACCATTCTTGTTGGAGGCCTTTCACTATGTAGAGGGTCTGCAGGGCCCACAAAAAGGTCCTGCTTTTCATGTGACTTTTCGGTTCCTTAAGAAGTTAGCTAGTAATGGTCCCAGAAAAATAGACTGGCTTTTAATAGGATCCCCCACGGGGCCTGGTTCCTGAACCACCACAATGGAGCCAACCCAAGCACCTAGGGGAAGCAGCCCCCAATACTCCTGGGCCGTAGCTCCAAAACTAGAAACAAAGAAACAGAATAGTTGCTAAAATACAAAGTGGACTGTATCATACATACATGGCTATGGAATTTTGTGCAGTCCACAACCTTGGGGACCCCTCGTATACCTAACGTTCAAGAAACCTACGATGTGGTTTTGTTACTGGGAGCAGAAGCCAGCATCACCACCGCGGACCAGAAGAGGCAGCTAGCACGATCGGAACTGAGCTGCTGTGCTGCTCGCAGAGCGCGCGCCGGGCACTGGGTCTCCCCGCTCCCGCTGCTTGGCGCGAAGCTTCACCCGCAAAACCAGCCCGGGACGGCGTCGGGGGGGTGGAGAGAAATAAATAGATCAATCCACACCCTTCTTCCCGGTCCGGTCACGCCTCCAGTCCCTGTTGCTTTTGAAAGGACCCAGCGATTGAAGTCATTCTTTGTTCGCGGTTTGCGTCTCCCGGGCTCAACGCGTCCACCGCCCAGCAGCTGGGACCAAGCAGTGTCCGGCGGGGTGGAAGACCCACTGGTGAAGTAGACAAGTACTTAGAGGTTTAAATTAAGAAAGAAATACACACTCAAGGTTTTAAGGGGACAGAATTTTAAAAACTAAACCCAGAAGCAGCCAAAGGGGCCCAGAAATAGCCGGCGATCTCAACGGAGCGTCCTGCCTGGAGATTCATCCACGCTCCAATACAAATATTGACAAAAGAGCAATCCCTTCCGGAGCTGGCTTGTAATTTACTTTTTCTTTAAAAAATAAATAAATGAAAGGATCAGGTTTTTTTTTTTTAGCACAGTTATTTCGCTTTAGTTGAGAAGAACCAGAACCGAATTCCCCTAAGTCCCGCTTAATTTTCTGTAATGCAAATTCTGAGAAATGAGCCCCCCCGCCCCCAACACGAAGGATCTTTCGCACTTGTTTGGTTGTTTAGGTGTGATAAATTCCTAATGACAGGGATTATCTGCTTCCAAGGGTTAATGCACTAATTTTTAAAAATGTTTAATTTTGAAATAAGTCATTAATTCATATGATTAAGATGTCATAAAGGTAGTCTTAGCAGTAGTTGTTTAAAATACACAGTAAAAAAAATCTTCCACCCGTGTCTGCAGTCTGCCAAGTCCCTCCCATTCCAACGCAGTAATTTTTGCCATTTTTCTAGAATTTCTAGCACATTCTTTCATGTAACTTTTATGTTATGTTAATCAGTGCAGCAATATTCTTTTTTCTCTTTTATCTTGTATTCATTTAGGGACAGCTTTTTTTTCCTCTTTTCTCTTGTATTCATATGAGGATAACTTGCAGTTTTCACATATCAATATATCTTGGGATATAAAGAACTTCCTACAAGCGAGGAAGCCAGGCTTGGAGGACAGCCAGGACATAGCAATGCTTATAAGATTCTCCCATCCCTATCCAAGGGGTAAATAAGATCACAGGGTTTTTTTTGTCTATTGTTGTGAAGTCACTCCCAGTGGTGCTCAGGGCTCACTCCAGGCTCTGAGTTCAGGGATCACTCCTGGGGAATTGCTGGGGGACCATATTTGGTGGTCGGATCAAACCTGGGTCAGTTGTGTGCAAGGTAAGTGCCCTACCCTCTGCCCCATCACTCGGGTCCCAGAACTCAGTGTGGTTTTTTTTTTGTTTGTTTTATAATACATAATGTTCCACTAATATATACTATACAGACCATGATGTATCTTATGTAAGCTATGGTAAACACTTAGCTTCTTCCCTCAACATTAGTGCTACAAAAAAATTTTTCCTTGGTCCTTTCCACATGAGTAGGCATATCTGTCAAAAAAGTTATTAAAAGTGGGTTAGTGGGGCAAAGACCATCTGTTTGTAATTCCAAAGATAATACTTAAGCACCCTCCATTCTGTGGCACCCACCACCAAAACAAAACTAAAAAGGCAATGACAGTGCCCATTTATCCAATTCTCAAAATCTCGCCATCATAATTTATACACAATATCTTGATCGATAATGTCAAATTATTCTTTGGACAAGCTGGGGGGGGGGGTTAGCAACTTAGGTTCCCACCTTTTCACTCTCCCCATGTTGGATATTGTGTATCTGTTTTAAATCTTTACCAATCTTGTATGTGATAAGTGAGACATTTTTGGCAATTGATATATTTTTTTTAATTTTGGGGTCAAGCCTGGCTTATTCCTGGCTCTGTGGTCAGGTATCACTCCTGGTGGGGCTCGGGGACACATATGGGGTCCTGGGGTTTGAACCCAGATCAGCGGTGTGCAAAGTAAGTACCCTACCAACTGTATTATTTCTCCCACCCTGTCTCAGCAATAGAACTATTTTTAATTATTATTATTATTATTATTATTATTGAAGTTGTGCAAACTGGCCAGTTGTGTTTCTTGCGCTGTCTTTTATGAATTATTATTCTTTGACAATTTTAAATTTTCAAATATTCCTTTCCTTCTTGATTTGTACAATCCCTGTATTATGGGGAGTAGCCCACCATCTTTAGTATGTGTTACAATACTTTGAGTTTACAACTTGTCATTTATCTATTTATTTTGAGGCCACACCCCGTAATGCTCAGGGTTTACTCTGGCTCTGTGCTCAGGGATCACTCACGGCAGGGTCAAGATACCATGTGATATGCCAAGAATCAAACTGGGGTCGACCATGTGCAAAGCTCCCCTTGTACTATCTCTTAACCCTTGTGCTATCTCTCTGGCCCTACACTTTGTCTTTTCGTTGATCTTTTGTTTACTGAAGTAAAAAAAAAATCTATAAAAAAATTAATGATTTGGTATATCATGTGAGAGTAAAAAGCTCAGTAGGATGTAGCTCAACAGATAGTTGTATGCCTGGAAGGACTAGATTTGGTTACAGCACCACAAAAAAGTGGGGGAGGTAGAAATCTCTTTATTTTCCTCATATAATTCAACTATATCCCAAGATGCATGGATGGTTTTATTTTATTTTATTTATATTTTTGCTTTTTGGGTCATACCCATTGATTCACAGGGGTTACTCCTGGCTCATGTGCACTCAGGAATTACTCCTGGAGGTGCATGGGGGACCATAGGGGATGCTTGGAATCGAACCTGGGTCGGCCATGTGCAAGGCAAATGCCCTACCCGCTGTGCTATTGCTCCAGCCCCAATGGTTTTATTTTTGCATGCTATATGAAGTAAATTATTTTGTCCAAATGTTATGTTTTTAATGATCATGTCTTTTTGTGATTCCAAAATCCAAATAAAGAAGCATAAATAAAAATCAGTAACTCTTGTCAATTTTAATAATTGGTTGTGAAACAAATTACTAGGTTCTAAGAGTAAATTTCCAAAGGCTCCAATGGGGTCTATCTGGAAAGTGCCAAGAGAGGCTGATATTTGGTCCTGATCATAGCTACTATTATCAAATATACAGAAGTTCCATATACCTAGGATTCATCAACCCAAGGGCAGCAAAGTAAGAGTTATTACAGTTAGTTATTAAGAGTCATCACAGTTAGACCCAAGCATTTTCATGTTTTCATTTTTGGTTTGTGCACCACATCTGTTGTCGACGATCAACGGGAAGGGCCTTTACCTTTACCTTTAGGGCACCACATCTGACTGTATTCAGAGATCTGACAGACAGTGTTTGGGATCTACATGGAATGCTGGGGATTGAATCCAGGTGAACCAAATGCAAGGCAAGCATCCTCCCACTGTACTTTCTCTCCATCTCCAACCCAGTCCCTAGTTTTACATTTATTATTTGTCTCTCTCACTCTAATACAAAGTCATCTGGAATAAGAAGCTTGTTAATTTTGTTCATTTTCATAGCCTAGACCCTAGAATAGTATTTGGAACATAATAGGTACTTTTTAAATATATGTTGTATAGTTAAATATAGATGTTGGTTTATTTACATAAATGGGATAATATTATACATGTTCTATAATTTACTTTCTTTAACTTAAGAATAATTCACATATATATCCTCATTCTGTTTAATTTCTACATAATATTTTGTCTTGGGCTGGAGCGATAGCACAGTGGTAGGGCTTTTGCCTTACAAGCGGCCAACATGGCCGACCCGAGTTCGATTCCTCCG
>JAOXYA010189290.1:0-20568 GCA_028565675.1 Sorex palustris | reverse complement strand
CCGAGAGTATTCGATATGCCAGACACAGTAACAACAAAGTCTCCAATGGAGATGTTACTGGGCCCGCTCGAGCAAATGTATATATATTTTAATGTGCTAGAATAAATTATGTCTGAAATTTTTTTGAAGAGGCAACAGATTTTATTTTTATGTTTTTCATGTTGAGTTTCAGTCATACAGTAGTAGAACAGCCATCCCTCCACCAGTGCATATTTTCCACCACCAATTTCCCCATTATCTGTCCCCCCATTCCACCCCTATTTAAAAATTTTTAAAAAGGGAAATGAGTGGTGCTTTTATTGCTCAACTCAGGTCACTGCCTGTAAATGCATCCTCGGTAAAGAATGGAGCTATTAGACTCCCTGCTCTCTGGTTACACTGTTGTTGGGTGAGAAGGCACTTTAGGGACTTTGTAGCGGTGATCCTCAACCTCAGGACCTTTTTTCAGAAGACAAAGCTCGCAGGCATTTGTGGTTGTTACAGGGGAGGGTTGGAAGTCCCTGGTTTCTACTGAGCAGAGGCCAGGGATGATGCTTAAATATCCTGCAATGCACAGGACAACCCCCAGCAATAGTTTTTTGGTCCAAAATGTCAGTATACAGCTTTTGTTGACACCTGCTCTAAAGAACTAAGGGGAAGGAGGGATTCGTTGTTGTTTGCATTTTTAACCAGTGTCCATCACCTTTAGGAGTGGGTGTGGGAGGCAGGAGATGATTTATGGCCAACAGAAGTGGGGAGGTGTTAAGGATTGGAGATGCTTATGATACAAAAATGCTGAGAGTGATGATTGCTCTTGGTTTTATTTTATTTAAAAGGTTTTGGGCCACAACCAGTGTGATTATTTTTGGTTTTATTTTTTTTTATTTATAGTTTTTGGGGCCACACTCAGTGATGCTTAGAGACTATTCCCTCAATGGACTTTACATGCCCTGGGTTTGATTCCTGCCACCTTATGGACTCCAAAGTAACACCCAGAATATCCCCTGAAAACCACCTGGTGAGGTCTCAGAATTCAAAAAGTGTTGCTCCGAGCAGTGTGTTGGGCATTTTATGAAAGGTTTTCATTCATGAGCTTAAATTCATTCTGGCAACAATCTTATGAACAAGCTAAAACTGTTATAGAAACTGGAGCCTTTGACAGATAAAGGAACTCATCTAAATTACTAGGGCTGGTAGCATTTTATTGTTTCATAAAGGACATCAGTTGGGAGTCCACAAACCAAATCAAGGCTCCATGTGCTTTGGGTGTCCATAACACTAAAATAAAATTGACTTCATTACCAGTATTTGTTTTGTTTTGTGTTTAAGCACACCTAAAACTGCTTAGGGATTACTCCTGGTGGTAATTGGGGGACAATATTCGGTGCCAGGGATTGAACCTGGGTCAGCTGCCTACAAGGCATGTGCCTTACTGTTTGTACCATCTTTCCAGCCCCAACATTGCCAGCACTTTTTCTGTATGACTTTAAAAATAAATTTGAATTATCATGAGATAAAGTTACAAAATTGTTCATGATTGGGTTTCTTTTCTTTCTTTTTTGCTTTTTGCATCATACCCAGCGATTCTTAGGGGTTACTCCTGGCTCTGCACTCAGGGATCACTCCTGGTGGTGCTTGGGGGAACATATGGGATGTCGGGGATCGAACCTGGGTCGGCCATGTGCAAGGCAAATGCCCTACCCACTGTGCTATTGTTCCGGCCCCTCATGATTGGGTTTCAGTTATACAATATTCGTTCACTAGTATACATTTCCTACCACCAATGTCCTCATTTACCCCTCTCCCCCACACACTGCCTCTATGGCAGACACTTCCCTCTCTCTCTCTTTTTCTTTCTCTTTCTCTCTCTCTTTCTCTCTCTCTCTCTCTCTCTCTCTGTGTGTGTGTGTGTGTGTGTGTGTGTGTGTTTAGGCACTGTGGTTTGCAATATTGTTACAGAGAGGCAATATTGTTATGGATATCACTTTACCTCTTGTCAGCTCTTTGTTCTTGTCCAGAGCGATCATTTCCAGTTATGGCTGTCATAGTGGTCCCTTCTTTGTCCTAACTGTTACCCCCAAATTATGGTAAGCTTCCATGGACTGATCCTCCTGGCCCTTGTTTCTACTGCCTTTGGGCATTGTTCCCATACTGGGTTTTTATTTTCAATATTCTTCAAATTAATGTGATCACTCTATGCCCCTCTCCCTCTGACTTGTTTCACTTAGCTTGATACTCTCTATTCATGTATAAGACAATTTTATGATTTCATTTTTCCTAATGGCTATGTAGTATTCCATTGTGTAAACATACCATAGTTTCTTTATGCAGTCATCTGTTATTGGGCACGTGGGTTGTTTTCAGATTCTGGCAGTTGTGGATAATGTTGCAATGTGATAGGAGTGCAGATGGCATTTCTGCTGTGTGTTTTCAGACCCCTAGGGTATATTACCAGGATTGCTACCGCTGGTTTGTTTGGAAACTCAATTTCTAGTTTTTTGAGGACTGTCCATATTGTTTTCTAAAAAGCCTGAACCAGTCCTTTTCCCCACCGGCAATGAATGAGAGTCCCTGTCTCCCCACCCCACGCCAGCACTGGTTCTTGTTCTTTTTGATATTTACCAGTCTCTGTCCACCAGCATTTTTAGGTAGAGAGATTTGATAGTCTCTGCATTGCCAGAATCCCTAGAAAAGCATGATACTAACAGACTGGTTTGATCTGATTTGTCACAGTCTCCAACACCCCAGTTTCTGTCTTTCTCGTTTCTGTTCACAGCTTGACTTTTGAGCGTGCTTGTTTTTAGAATTTCTCCTTTTGCTTCACAGTTAAGGGGTGAGAGCAGGAGAGCAGGACTAACAGACCTGCAGAGAGAGAGAGAGAGAGAGAGAGAGAGAGAGAGAGAGAGAAACAGAGAGGAGAGAGGAGACAGAGACAGAGAAAAAGAGAGGAGAGAGGTAGAGACAGAGACACACACAGAGAGAGAGAGAGGGGAGAGAGAGAGACAAAGAGAAAGAGAGAAAGGGAGAGAGACAGAAATTAGCTCTGGTTCTGCAAGCTGTGGTTTCCTGCTACTCTCTGTCATCTAGAGAGCAGGATCAGGCCTGTGTCCTATGAGTGATGGGAGACTTAAAGCAGCGAATCCATCCAGAATAACTCAAAGAGCATATAGCAAACGCTGTCGAACTGTCATTTGTTTTTCCTTTCTGTTCCTGTATAAACTAGTGTCCATTGAGATTAAAATATGAGTCATGTGATCAGTGTTGGCAAAGCAGGTAGAGAGGCATTGTAATATTGTCAGAAAACCCCACACTTTTTCTGTTTAAAATGATGTGTCCCGCCCAGGTTTATGAGACTGTCATAAGGTAATAGTGATAATTATTAGCCAACACCTTTCCTGACAATCAAAGACCCATGGATTGGTTTCTTCTCCTCCCTCCCCTCCAGTCTGGGGAATGTTTTGTTGTTTTTCAACACCAACATTTTGTAGCAGGTCATTCTGTGGGGTGGTGTGTGTGTGTGTGTGTGTGTGTGTGTGTGTGTGTTTGTATGCATGTGCATGCCTGCTGTGCTTTATTGTCCATTTAGTGGCACCCTTAGGTCCTACCCACTCAATGCCAGTAGCATCTTACCCCACACCTTCCAGTCACTGGCAGGTACTTCCTGGGGGCTGCCTTTGTCCTTAGTTGAGAACTGCTGTGTCGGACCCTGTTGTAGGATTAATTGTCCCCAGCATCGCATTTGCCTCTGCTGACCTGCTGAGCAAGCACAGGGTGGGGGGTCTTTTTCTTTTGGGGGGGTCACACCGGGCAATACTCAGGGGTTACTCCTGGCTCTGCACTCAGAAATTACTCCTGATGGTACTTGGGGGACCATATGGGATGCCGGGGATCGAACCCAGGTTGGCCGTGTGCAAGGCAAATGCCCTACCCACTGTGCTATCACTCCAGCCTGGTGGGGGCACCTTAAAGTACCAACTTGAAGATTCTCGCCTCTGGGGCCAGGCATTGGGCTTAGGCTGAACTTCCTAGCAAGCTTTCTGGGGCAGGAAAAGGAACTGGTTTGGTGTGATCAAATTATTTCTGCAAGCTCTTGTTCCTGTGGAGTTATATGGGTTGGGGTCTGAATTCTTGTTTTTTTTTGGGGGGGGGGCTGTCACACCAAGCAATGCTCAGAGGTGACTCCTAGCTTTGTGCTCAGGAATTACTCCTGATGGTACTCAGGGTACCATAGGGGATGCTGGGGATGGAACCCAGGTTGGCCATGTGAAGGCAAACACCCTACTAGCTGTACTATCACTCTGACCCCTGGGTCTGAACTCTGATTCTTTTCTTTAATGACTATGATTTTGGTAGAGTTACTTAACTCAGTATTTTTCCTGATTTATTTAATTATTGATTGATTGATTGATTCTTGTGCCCTTCAGTGTCGCTGGAGGCCGCTGGGGCTGCATCTGGCAGTGTTCAGGACCCCGTCAGTGGCAGGGATTAAATCCTGAGTTCCTTCATGCGAGACAGGGTCTCCAACCATTTGTACTATCTCCCTGGCCTTTTCCCCCCTTTATTTTAAAAACAAGCTCTAGGACTGGATCAACGGTATAGCAGGTAAGATGCTTTTGCCATGCATGTGGCTAACCCAAGTTCCATCTGTGGCACCCCATTTGGTCCCCTGAGTCTGCCAGGAATGATCCCTGAGTGCAGAGCCAAGAATCAGTCCTCAGCACCACCTGGAGTGGCTTCCAAACCAAAAACCAAAAACAAACACTTCCCCCCTCACCCTCTAGCCCCCACCCCGTTCCCCCAAGACTAAAACAGGCAGGCTCTAGCTAAGTTCTGCACAGGCTGTTTTGAGCTTGACATAAGACATGAGACTGCATGCAGAGTGGCTGGTCAGCCCCTAGGAAGCCATGGATGGGAGATGTTCATTACAGTGCAGTGGCCTCTCTGCTGCCTATGACAGACATTTTCCAACCACTGTAGTTATGGCCAATCAGGCAATACTTTCCCATCATTGCTCTCTGATATTTGAGAGAGGGTAGTTCAGAGCCACACCCAGAGGTGCTCAGGGACTTAACCCCTGGCTCTATGCTCAGGGATGACTCCTGGCAGTGCTGAGAGGGAACCATATGTGTGCAGGGGATCAAACTAGGGTTAGCTTCATGCAAGGTAAGTGCCTTAGTTCTCGTGTTCTCTTTCCAACCCTGACTTTCTGTTTTAAATTGCAGGAGAGACACAGGTTTTTGCTTTCTGTCCAGATTTCACTGTTTCCACCTCTCCTACAGATTCCTGTGTTGTCAGTGAGCACCCCAAAATACAGATCAAGAACTCAACTTTCTGCATGACTGCCTATCCTAACTTGACAATGGTCAACATCACCAGCCAGGCCAATAGGACCTTCGTCAGTGGGAGTGAAGAGTATTTCAAGTAAGATGGACCTTTTAACTTTCTGAGAGAAATTCAGAATGAATGAACAGCCAGCAGCCGACCTGTGGGACAGGCAGACTGTCTACTTGAGTGATCAGGGAGGAACATCCCACCCCCAGCCCTCCAATCTCATCCCCACAAATTTGTCTCCTTAAGAGTAGCTTGTATTGCATGGTAGGTCTGGGGAGGAGAACGCTGGTGTGAAGAACTTGTTGCCACATTTTATAGTGCTAAGACAAAAATATTGCAAAACTTTCCTCTTCTGTCATTGAAGTGAACGTCCCTCCACTTGATTAGTATTTTTTTTCCTTCTGTGTTTTAGAAGGGAAGAGAGGCAAAATGCAAGAAAACAGGGCCAGAGAGATTGTATAGGATGTAAGGTTCTAGCAGGGCTCAGGAGATTGAACCCAGGTTGAGTAGGCAAGGCAAGCCCCTTACCTGCTGTATTTATCTCTCTGGCTCCCAGTTCTTGATTTTTCTTTGGGGGCACACTGCTTGTGCTCAGAGATTACTCCTGAAACCTTACAACAGGAACCATTCAACTCCCGAGCCGGCTTTCCTCCAGGGACAAGAAAGATTCTGTCCCCATGAGGTGGCCAAGACTGCTTGGAGAAACTGGTGTGGCTGGAGCCGAGACTGGCTAGTCCAGCAGCAATGCTGCCATCTGCCTGTGCCTCAGTAGGTCAGAACATTCTAGACTGTTAAGTCTTGTGTTGGAGTATCTGGATTCCAGCTGGCCCCTTTGCTCAGGTTCCGGAACAACACCAGCCTATAAACTCGGTACTTGGCTGTGGGTGATTACCTGTGCTTGCAGTGTTGATGGGATTGTTCGACTGGGAGAGCAGAGCTCGCTGTGCCAGCCACCGCTCCAGTCCATCCTCTGGCCGGGTGACTGGCTGCCTGCTGGGTCCTGTCCTGGCTCCCTCCCCACCTACCCAGACTGTTAACTAGCACCTCGCTGTCTAGTGCAGCTGGTGGCTGTCTCTGCGTGTGCCCCTTGGCTAAGGCCCAGCCAGCCCTACATGTTGTTTTATTGTATTTTCCCTGCACGTTATTTTATTTTCCCTGAGTGTTATTTTATTTACTACTTCCCCCCTCCACATTTATTTTATTTTCTCTGAATATTATTTTATTAAATTTTTTCTCTTGCTGTTATTTTAGCCAGAGATAGTGCAGCAGGTGGGCATTTGCCTTGCACGCGGCCGACCTGGCTGACACGAGTTTGATTTTTCCGCCCCTCTTGGAGAGCCCGGCAAGCTACCGAGAGAGTATCTCGCCCGCACGGCAAAGCCTGGCAAGCTACCCGTGACATATTCAACATGCCAAACACAGTTACAACAAGTCTCACAATGTTACTGAGCCCGCTCAAGCAAATCGATGAACAATGGGAGGACAGTGCTACAGACAGTGCTACCTTGAGATACACCTGAACAATTTAAACCACCTACTCAGAGGAGATATTGAGATAGAACAGGGCAGGGGTTGGGTAGGGCATTTGCCTTGCATGTAGCTGACTCAGGATTCATCCCCAGTACTACTGAGAGACCCCCAAGAAACACTTTCAGGAGTGATCCCTGAGCACAGAGCCAGGAGTAATCCCCGAGCATTGCCAAGTGTACCTCCAAAACCAAATGGAAGCAAAAACCCAACTAAGTGGTAGAGTAGATCTTTGAGCTATTGAGTATAATGACTCTGTATTGATTTACAATGGCTTACATATCTGAATGTGCTGGAATTACATTCCCATAACAGAATACAAAATATAGAAATCACAAAAAAATCATCTTTGACATTTCAGAGTTAGTGATACTGATGAAGTGTGAGGGCTTCCAGGGACATTAGCACACAAGCACCCCTGCCCTGATTCTTGTGCACTGCAAGAAAACATTTCATGGAGAGCATGAGATTTTTATAGCAAGTGTTTACTTAAACCATAGAAGAGGCTAGTAAAGAATATATGCATCCGGCTAGAAAGAGTTTTCTTTTTCTTTTCTTTTTTTTTTTTCCTTTTTGCCTTTTGGGTCACACCCAGCAGTGCTCAGGGCTTACTCCTGGCTCTACACTCAGGAATGATTCCTGGTGGTGCTCTGGGGGAACATATGGGATGACGGGGATCGAACCCCGGCTGACCGCATGCAAGGCAAACACCCTACCTGCTATCCTATTGCTCTGGTCCCAAAAGTGTTTTCTTAAGTTAGGAAGAATTTTTATTTTTTATTATGCTTATGGACTTATGCTTATGCTTATGCGCCACACACCCAGAGGTTCAAACGGGGCTGGCATGTGCAAGGTGAGCTCCTTAAGCACTGTACTCTCCAGCCCTAGGAGAAGTGGAAATAACAAAGACATTCTTGCAAGCACAAAAGTAGGTGGGGGGAACTCCAGATCTCTTTTTTTTTTTTTTAACATTTTTTGTTTGTTTGTTTCAGGCCCACCTTTCCTATTCCCTCCCTTTCTCCTCCACAAATACTGTTAGGAAGGGGGCGAAGAGGGGGTCCTGACCATATTTGGCCATGACCATGGGTTGTCATGGTAACTATAAACTTTCAGAACTTCATGGGTGTCATTTTTGATCCGTAAAAGCTCTTCATTCTCTGTGGGCACTTTGGGCTGACCTACACTGGCTCCCTAGCCACTAATAACGAAGGGGGAGACCTTGCAGGGGGCCACAAGTCCCTGCATTTTACTACCAGATGTATTTTTCTACCATTCGTCTGGGAAGGCACTGTGCTGGGCTGGGCTATGAGCATCTCTGCAGAGCTGTGTCCTCACTCATGCTCCAGGGCTCACTCACTCACTCATGCCACTCACAGCTTGCTTCCCTAACAGGCCCTTCTATGCAAACATGGCCCCAGGCCATACCTGTTGTAGGGGTTTCTACAGGGATCCTCACATCTGATCTGAGCTACTGTTTCCAGAGGGAAGGGGTGAGGGGTTGGGGGAGGGGAGAGGGGGGATGGGAGGCAGCTCAGATGGTGTTCAGAGCATGCGGGGATTTGCAGGAGGTAAGGCAGGCCTGGACTCCCAGCCCCAGGGGGAATGCAGCCAGACTGTGCTCCTGATCTCAACTCCCCAAACCCTTCCCTGACTTGATCAGTTTCCCAGAGGCAGGGGAACTTCCTGCCTAAGGCTGTCACCTCTCTCCATGTCTCTTTGACTCTTAGGTATTTTGTGTTGAAGATTTCTGCCGGAATTGAGTATCCGGGGGAAATCCGGTGGCCTCTGGCTTTCTGCCTCTTCCTGGCTTGGGTGATCGTATATGCATCCCTGGCCAAAGGCATCAAGTCTTCGGGAAAAGTAAGTGCTTGTGTTGATCAGTGAGAAGTCTTAGGCACGTGTGTGTTTTGAATGGGGAGAGAGGTCCAGGTGGGGGCCTGATGGAAACTTCAAGGTAGTTCCACCTCCCTTTGGGGGCTGTTTCAAGGACTCCATGAGACCAGTATCTGCAGAACTCTTTTTGGAACAGGAAGCTGGGGAGACTGCGTATGCTCCCTTCCTCCCCAGCAGGTGGGAGTGTGTGTGTGGCCTCCCCCCTTCCCGCCCCACCAGGACTCACTCAATTGTCTTGCAGCTGACATTTCATGTCTGGCTGTCAAGAGGTCAGAGGATCACTTCCAGGTCCCCACATTTGCATTTGCTCCACGCCTTCTCAGCACTTGCTCCCCTCCTCCTGCGCTGAAGGGGGACAGTGCTGCTCATGGGATTTTGGGTGGGCACCTACAGGACCACTAGTGCTGACACAGGGAGATGCTGAACCCCCAGAAGGAGTGTAGGCAACCTGAGGGTGTCTAGAATCAGGTGCTCCCCCTCTTTCTTGGGTTTCTGGGAAAGCCCCTCCATAGATGGACAAGCTGGGGCTCAACTACCTAGATTGTCAGAGTCTCATGCTTTTCAGTGGTAGTGATGGGGTGAGGGTGAGTGCATGTCTGTCTCCACTTAAAGTCTGGCTGCCCTCCCAGCAGGCACCTCTCCCCAGGAGGGACTGTGGGGATAGATGGCAAAGGCAGAATGAGGTTATCTTGGTCTGCAGTGGGAGTACAGTCCGCCGGGACGAAGGAGGTGGCTCCCCTTCTCTGTCTCAGCCATCACTACTTAGCGGGAGGGTCCTCCTCCGTGGCCTCTGGACCTCCTTCTCCCTGTCTGCCAGTCCAGGTCCACACTGAGTCCCTGTTGTCCCTCCTGGGGTCGGTCAGGAGGGCGGGATAGCACTTCCTTCCTTGGATTTAGACTCCAGCCCTGAGCTGACCTGAGCAGGAAGATAAACTCTGCCTTTAAATTCATTCCCCTCTAGGAGCTGGAAAGATAGCACAGTGGGTAGGGCATTTGCACACGGTCTTGGTTCGATTCCTAGCGTCCCATATGGTCCCCTGAGCACCGCCAGGAGTAACTTCTGAGTGCAGAACCAGGAGTAAGCCCTGTGCATCGCCAGGTGTGACCCAAAAAGCAAAAAAATAAAAAAAATAAAGAAGTATGCTTTAAAAATAAATTTATTCCCTTCTCTTTCTACTTCACTGAGAAAAGTTTCCAACGTAAGGAGATTAATGACATTTCAACTTTAAAAACCATTAAATTTATTATTATTATTAATATTTTGTTTTTTGGGCCACACCTAGCAGTGCTCAGGACCTACTTCTGGCTCTGCACTCAGGAATTACTCCTGGTGGGCTCAGAGGGTGCAGGTGGGGTGCATATAGGGTGCCAGGGATCAAACCTAGGTTGGGCATATGCAAGGCAGATGCCATCCCTGCTGTACTGTTTCTCTGGCCCTGAGACTTTTTGTTTTTAAATAAGAAACACTGTCAGAAATAAGGAATCACAAGCCTCCTAAGTGGGCCTGCAGAAGGGAATCCCACAGCTCTGGCCTGGAGCAGCTGCTCCTTTGTGATGGAAATTCCTCATTGGCTTTATTTCTTTTTCCTCTCATGGTTTCTTTTTCTTCTTCTTTTTTAAAAATTTCTAATTGTATCACCATGAGGTACTGTTACATAGTTGCTCATGACTGAGTTACAGTTACGGTCATGCCCTTTCATGGCCTTGTTTCTTGTTGGTTTTTTTGTTTTTTGTTTTTTGTTTTGCTTTTTGAATCACACCAGCAATGCTCAGGGCTTACACCTGGCCCTGCACTCAGGAATTACTCCTGGCAGTGCTCAGGGGAACATATGGGATGCTGGGAATCAAACCAGGGTTGGCAAATGCCCTATCCGCTATGCTATCTCTCTGGCCCAACATGAACTCTTTTCTCCTTGCATCCTGCAGGGACCCGCTCAGTCCCTCTTCTCCTGGTCCCTGGAGACCAGAAGTGGAGAGGCTGGGGGTGAGCTTCCTGTGAGACTCTGTCCCCTACAGCAGCCAGAATCCCTGGGACAGAGGCCCCCTGCAGATGCGGGAGTGTCCACTGCAGGGGTCTGCCTGCAGCCCTGGTGAGAGCATCAGATCCAGGAGGAGGGGGCGCTTCAACACCTGTTCAGCTTTTCCCCTCTGCGGGCTGTGAGATGTTGCAGGTGGCAGGGGAGATAACTAGATGCTGTGACTCCCCACCAGTGTGATTCATTACTTCTCAGGTTTCATTCTGCTGACAGCATGCTGGAAACAGGTGTGTTTTGAAGCCAGCAAACACCCCCCACCCAAAGGAGCAAGCTGTGCAGAAAGCTTACACCTGACTCACATTTGAGAGGCAACCCCAGGATTCTTTAACCAAGCTGGAGAAGGAAAGCGATGCTGACTTCATCCACTCACCCTGGGGCACCGGGAAGGGACTTGCATGAAACCAGCAAACTCAGGGGCTCACTTTTAATGTGGCTCTGACTCTTGGGCCTGCCAGCGGGAGCTGCTGGCCCCTGTGAATGACTGCCACCTTAAATCATGCAGTGGCCCTGCTGTTCATGGAAAGCATCCAGGCCTGGAGTTAGAGACTTCCTAGGCTGGACCTCATTCAAGCTGAGGAAGCCTGCGATGGATGCTTTGCTTTAACTCTATGGGACAGGCTTACCCTGGCTTCAGTTTTTCTCTGTTGAAAAAAAAAAAAAAGGATTAATAGCTGATCCTTAGCAGAATCCCCAGAGCTCCCCTGAACTGGCAAAGTCTGAACAGATGCGAACAGTCAAATGAAGGTGGTGGTCTCAGAGGTTAGACAGCTGCCGGTGCTGGGGTCTCTCTGTACTCTTTCTTGCATCTCTTCTCTCAGCATCCTCCCTTCCCACCGGTCCCCTTGGGCCAGGGGGTGAGCCAGGTGCTCCTGTGTTGGTGTGTGTGTGTGTGTGTGTGTGTGTGTGTGTGTTTGACTTGGTGGCAGTGCACAGGTCAGATTGGTGAGGGTTGGGCCCTGGCTTGTAGCATCTGTCCAGCCACATGGGGATCCACAGGTGACTTACATGAAGTAGGGAGAAGGAGTTGGCAGCCTCCAGAAGGTAACATACTGCTTTCTCTCTATGCAAATCTGTCACCCGGGCATGCCTGGGATATCTAAGACTGGAGAAGTCTGCTGTGACCCTACACGGCACAGACATCATGTTCCACCGGCTCCATACGGCAGCCATCAGCTGCACCTTGACAGCCCCCTGTTCTGCTGGGCATGGGAGATGATCCCCTCCATTTGATTTCTCGTACAGCCTTGGACTCAGACTGGAGCAAGGAACTGCTCTTACAGAAAAGGAAAGTCAGTCCTAGGTCTTATCCAAACCTTTTTTTTTTTGGTAATATATATTTGGGTCACACCCGGCTATGAACAGGGCTTACTCCTGGCTCATGCACTCAGGAATTACTCCTGGTGGTGCTTGGGGGACCATATGGGATGCTGGGAATTGAACCTGGGTCAGCGTGTGCATGGAAAATGCCCTACTTACTGTGCTATAGCTCCAGCCCCATTATCCAGACTTTTTTTTGGCGGGGGTCACACCTGGTGATGCACAGGGGTTACTCCTGGTTCATGCACTCAGGAATCACTCCTGACGAGTTCTCAGGGGACCATATGGGACTCTGGGAATCGAACCCGGGTTGGCCGTGTGCAAGGCAAACACCCTACCCGCTGTTCTATCGCTCCAGCCCCTATCCAGACATTTTGGGTCTGTCACTTTTCCCTCCCAGAAAAGAATTACAGTAGGAGGAAAGCAAGGAAACGAATGAGTTTTCATTTAGAGATTTTGAGGAAGGTGAGAGGAGGGAAGGGGAGGGGAGAGGAGGGGGAGAGGACGGAGCATGTGCTCAGGCAACATGTGCCTGCAGTATGGACACAGGCAGCAACACATGTGTGCACACTTCCTTTGTCCGACTGAGTTTTAAAGGTTTTCTCCCCAGCTGCCCTCATATGAGGCTTTCTACCCAGCTAAGAGTCCGTTGCTAGGGTGGTTGCCAAGGGGAGGAGCTTGAAACTTTTGGTGGTCTCCTCTATGTCCTTGTCACAGCTCTTTGTTCTTGCTGAAGCTTCTGGGGTGGGGTCCAGCCTTTCTTATGCCTGTATCAGTGCCCGGTTAAGTCTTATCAGATCTCAGTTTTTGTGTCCACAAAGTGGGTCCAAAAGTAATGCTTTCAGGACCAGTGACAGAGAAACTTCTTGAAATCCACAAATCTGTGTTTTTTTTTTATTATGTCCTGAGAAATCATTGGCAGAGGGTCCCCCACCCCCCACTCTAACTACCTGTTTTACAGCCATGTCTGGCAGCCTGTGTCTGTGTTGGTGGGGGGTGGGGGGCATGTGGTGGAGGGGGCCGTTTTCCTGCAGGACATCTGTTGGGTTTCATGGCTGTGTGGAAGAACTTTGCTGCTTGCACACTTTAAGGGAGGGGGAGAGGCAGTGTGGCTGGGAGAGGGGCAGCCCAAATTTAGGGGTGTCTGGGGGCACTTCCCGCTGCGGAGAGACCAGGAGACCCTGGCTTGTCTCAGTCCAGACAGAGGGAGCTTGACCTTGTTGCAGACTGGGTTCAGCCCGTGGCAGCAGCCAATCCACCTTTCGGCTGCTCAGGCCCACACTTTGGGGGCCTCCTTGACCTTGTGCTCCCTTTGGCCCCCATCTGTCTGGACGTTCTGTGGGCTCTCCCTGCACACAGTCTCCCCATCTTCCAGGTTTCCCAGCTCCAGCGATACCAACTATACATGCCCTGTCTTCCAGGATTCCATCCCAGGCCGCTGTGGCTTCCCTAGCGCCCTCTGCAGGAGACTTGTAATATAACAACTGGCTAGTGAAAAAGCCACATTCGAGATCAGCCAGGCATCAGTCTGTATGCTGCAGCTGGTTTGAAAAGGATTATACCCTGCTAGTCCTCTACCCTGCTCCCGGCAGAGATGTCCCGTCTCCCAAAGAGTACAGGCCTCACAAGGCTCGACCTGATCATCCCTTTGCTCCTATAATTCTCCTCCCTCTGCTTCCCACAGCTGCACCCACGGCAGACTCTGCGGCTCCCAGTGGAACTCTCTGGGCTGTTCTCTCACTCCTGTCTTCCCATCCTGCTCCACCAACCCTCAAACATGCCCTGTTGCCCCCTGCCCTCCCAGTAGGCCCAGTGCCCTGCCCCCTTCCACTGCTCTTCCTTTCCTCAGTGCATTTGTCCCCTTCCAGTGAGGTCACAGTTAAATGACCGAGATCACGCTGATTGTCAGTTTGAGCTAGAAGGGCATTACTGGGGTATCTGTTCTGTTGATTGATCTACCCCAAATGCTTCAGGAAATAACCCTGAGACTTAGATTTTAGGCTGAACTTTCCCTCATCCCCTCTGCAGCAAGTCCCCCAATCCATGTGCACCCCCACCCCCACTCCCAGCCTCACAGTCTGCCCCACCCCCTTAAGAGTGCCTGGCAGTCCTCACTTCCAGCTGCATGCCACTGTCTGCTGGTCTCTGCGTCCCTTGGGGGCCCCAGCTTCCAGGGCTGCAGGTGGCAATGGGGGCAGCTCACACCCACAGTGCTCATCTCTTTGTGAACTTGCCATTCCAGGCCCACCCCAGGGAGCAGGTTTTAGTAGGTGGGGGTGGCAGCTTTACCTCATCCTGCCTAGAGTCTTTTCTTGCCTTGCCCTTTGAGGACTAATGACTTGGGAGCTGTGGGCATCTGTTTCCCTCTTGGTGAGTTTAGGGCCCTGGTACAGAACAGGCTGCAGGGCTTTGTTGCCAGTGTCCCTGGGCCTACACCGCTTGGCGTGCTCGTCCCCTCTGGGTGCCTCTCATGGCCCCATGTCCACATGGAGACTCAGCGGGGACAGGTTCTTCCCACACAGCTGGGACTGGAATCTGGTGCCCTCCTCTGCTGAATCTTGAACCCCAAGGCTTCCTGCACCCTGAGGTTTGACTGACAGAGAAGGCAGGAAGGAGCTTCGGGGTGGCCACAATGCCCCACGGTCTGCGGGTGTCATGTCCCCAGGCTTTCTCCACCCTGGTCCTTCCCCGTCCCCCAGGATCTATCTTTAGGTGCACGCTTGAAGGCCCCTTGCAGCCCTGTTTCCTGACTGCTAACCCAGCCTCGTGCCTGGGGCACCTTAGGGTGAGCATCAGAGTTGTGCCCTCACACCCCTCCACGCCCTCCCCGGATCTCTGGGCCTTAGCCCGCATCTCCATGGACCTTTGATGGCCTCCCTGGTACCGGAGCGCTGTCCCTTCTCCTAGTCTCCATTGTCCCGAGTCCTCTAGGTCATGAAAGGCATCATCTGAGTGCCCAGTGCTGGCAGCCAGGGGACCTGGACAAGGACTTATTGAGCTCAGCCACACTGAGCATGCGCCTATCGGGAAGTGGGCTCCGTGTGGGGTCCGAGACCTGCAGGAACCTGCAGAATTTTCATGGTCACTCCCAGGAAGGTGATCTCGCCCCCAGGTTACAGATGCAGAAACAGAGCTCACCCAAGGTCTCTCAGCTGCTTGGGGGTGAGAGGCAAAGACCCTCGAATCTAAGTGCGTGTCGATCCCAGGTTGTTCAGCTCCCCAGGCAACTGCACTCAGGGCACCTGCGTAGATCCGGACGGAGGGATTAAGCTAAAGAAATTCATCTCAAGTGGTGGAACCTGTGGTCTGCAGCTTTTGGTGGGGTGGGTGGTGAGGAGGAGGGACTGTCTAACTTTCCTTCCTCAGTGGATCCTCAAGGGATGGGGGACCCTCAGCAGGGTGGGGGGTGACGTTCCCAGCCCTCGGTTCCCCCTCCCCTCTGCCTTCCACCCTCCCTGCAAGCTGAGTCACCCCACAGCCCTGCCTGTGTCCGCAGAGACATTTAACCTGGTTTTCTCTGACTCCGCATTGGTCTCAGTATCCTCCTATGTCCCCAGGCACAGAGTGGGGGGATGGGGGGAGACATGACCCAGATACCTCACTCCCAGCAGGGGTGAGGGACAGCGGGGGGCGGGGACACTGGCCCGCCGGCCCAGTCCAGCTGCGGGATGACTTTTGCAGGTGGTGTACTTCACGGCCACGTTCCCGTACGTCGTGCTGGTCATCCTCCTCATCCGAGGGGTCACCTTGCCCGGAGCTGCCGCTGGGATCTGGTACTTCATCACCCCGAAGTGGGAGAAGCTCACGGATGCCACGGTGAATGACAAGCTCATCGACAACTTACTGGGGGGTGGAGGGGGGCCTGCTAGGGGCACCCTGGGTGGACAGGGTCACAGTCCCTCACAGGGCATCTTGCCCTCCACCTTCACAATCAAGCCCTTGATAACCTGGAGGCAGGACACACCCAGGGAATCCTTTTCATTCATTTTCAAGGGGCCTCCCCAGCAGTGTTGGGGGCTCTCAGAGTGACAAACCCAGTGATGCTCTGGAGGGTATGAGGTGCCATGGACTGTGCAAGCTAGATAGTGTCCGTCAGTCTGAGCTCTGACTCCAGCCCACTCAAGGAAATGCCACCCAGGAAAGAGCTGGCGGGGAGTTTCAGGTTTCTGGAATAGTTGTCCTACATCCAGGGTTGCAGAAGTGGCTGGAACGAAGAATGAAACTCCCTTAATGGCTGTGGGCTGCTTCACACCACTTATCCATTACTAATTATAGTGTACCCTGAGCTGTTTGGAAAATAACAGCACTGACACCACCACTGTGGTTATCCTTGAAAGGATTCAGACACATTTCAGTGCAGAGGCTCCGTGGCATGCATTTGCACCTTCTCTTTGCCGAGTGCAGGGAGCCCTGTGGTGACTCTGAAATGCTCCTCATGAGGAGGGATTGTCTAAGAGGAAGTTGACCTTCTCACATGGGGGAGAAGCACACGGTGGTGATTGAGTGAGCCACCATGCCACAGAGAGTCTGCAGGTGGGGGCAGTGAGATCAAATCTGAGTGATGCACAGGTGCTGAGGCAGCCCGCTGGTGCTCCTTGAATATGATGGGGTGATTCCGTAGTGTAAGAGGAGCTCAAGCTCCATTTGGGTCCCATCACCCTCCAGGAATAGCTTCTATATAGCTGCTAGTGGTCCGGCCATGACATCAACATCCCAGATAGCACAAAAGAATCAGGAAGGAGTAGAGAAAGGCACTTTCCTCTTTTGAACTTTTTCTGAGGGGACCTCCCCAGCAGGACTCTGAGGCCACCAGGGCAGGTGGCTCAGGGCACGCCCTATGGTGCTGGGGATCACAGCTCCGGGCCTTGCACATGCAAAACATGAGCTTCCCCTTCCTCCAACTCTCTGACCCCTTGTTTTATTTTTCTATTGATTATTTTCTTTTTGCAATTTTTATACACTTTCACAAAATAGTTCACAGTAGCTCATTACAAGTAATATTCAAACACCCATCCAACCAGTGAGTGTCTTCCCACCACAAGAAGAGGGAAGTGTGTGGAGGTTGTTGTATTTCATTTTGGGGCCATTTAAGCCCATTTATACAAGAATACAAGCAAGTATGTTAAAACCAAACACACGTGTGATATTTTAGGTACATCATTGGGCTAGAGTATAAGAGGTCGCATGGCTGCAAATGTGGCCAAATGCTCCAGGAAATACTTCATAGCTCTCTTCAGGGAGTTTTATTTTATAATCTTTGGATTTTGGCCATTGATGAGATTACATGGCGCTGGGGGCAGTTTGTGGGTGTGGCTGCTGAGCTACTGGAAAACGGGGGCGCTGGATGGAGGAGGCCCAGTTCCAATCTGAGCAGACTTGGAGATCTCAGCCCCAGGTCCTGCATACCTGGGTTTCTCTGTCTGACCCCTTGTTGACCAATATCATTGACCCCATTTATTTATTTACTTACTTATTTATGAAAACTGCTTTTCTGGGGCTGGGGAGATAGTACAGCACGTGGCTGACCTGGGTTCGATCCCTGTCATTCTATATGGTCCCCTGAGCACTGCCAGTAGTAAGTCCTGAGTGCAGAGCCCAAAGTGACCCCTGGCGACTGCCAAATGTAGTCACAAAACAACAACAAAAGCAGCATTTCTGGGACCAGCGAGATAGCACAGGGTTTACGACACTTGCTTGGCATATGGCAGACCTGGATTCAATCCCCTGCCAGTGAGTATGGTCACCTGAGTACTACCATGGGTCACTCAAGTGCCACCTGGTGGTACCCCCAAAACATGTTTTATTTCATCTCCATCAGTATATTTTGCAGTTGCAAATTGCTTTTATTCACAGCTTATTCAGCCACCAAAGGGCCCTCTCCTCTGTATCACATCAGTAGGATGCACGCCTGTAATCTGTGACGTTTCTCCCCTTTGATCAGAATGGGGGTCACCTCTCCAGGACATGGAGTGCCCAGCCCCCTTTCGGAGCCTGTGACGGATGGATATTCTTCATTTATGTGTCTGCCACAGGCACCTTTCCTGGGGCGGGGAAGATGTGCCCTTGGTACCAGCCTCCTCCCGTCCTTGACTGTGAACCTTCTCCCCGCTTGCTTCTACAGGTGTGGAAAGATGCTGCCACTCAGATTTTCTTCTCGCTGTCCGCTGCCTGGGGAGGCCTCATCACTCTCTCTTCCTACAACAAGTTTCACAACAACTGCTACAGGTATGTGGGGATACTTCAGAACCCGGGGTTGGCTGGGGGCAGCACAGGGGATGAGTCAGCAGTACTGAGGTCCTCAGCCCTCACCTGACTGAGGATACACCTCCCTGCACCAGGAGCTGAGGCAGGGCAGATAGGGGAGATAATTTTGTTTGGGGACCACACCATGTAGTGCTCTGGGGCTACCCTTGGTCTATGCTTGGGGAACCATGTGGTGCTGGGGTGGGAATCAAGCCTAGGCCTCCTCCACGCAAACCATACACTTAGTCCATTGAGCTAGCTCTGCAGCTGTAACTACTGTAAGCTCTTCCTGTCTCTCTCTGTATTTCTCCTTTTCTCTCTGTCTCTCTGTATCTCTCCCTTTCTCTCTTTGTCTTTGTCTCTCTTTCTCCCACCCTGTCTGTTTCTTTCTCTGTCTTCTATGTCTCTCTCTGTCTCTCCATCTCTCAGTATCTCTCTCTCTTTCTTCCTGTCTTTCTGTCTGTTTCTCTCTGTCTCTATGTCTGCCTCTTTCTGTCTCTCTATCTCTCTGTCTCTGTATCTCTCTTTCTCCCAGTCTGTCTGCTTCTTTCTCTGTCTCTCTCTGTCTGTCTCTGTCTCTTTCTCCTGAGGTGCTCAGGGCTAAGCCTGACTCTGAGCTCAGAGATCAATTTTGACAGTGCTCAGGATGCAGGGGATTTGGGAATTCAACCCTAGTGGGCTGTGAGCAAAGCAAAATAACCCTCTCTTACCTTTGGTCCCAGAGGAGCTCTTAGGCAGCTTTTGGGGTGCTCTAAAAATCAACTGGGGGGAGAGGGTCTGTGGGCAGAAATTCAGAGTGAGAATAACAGAAACAAGGCTTGCATACAGTGCACATGTATCACCAATGAACCTGTGTATACCCACCCACAGGCACACACTCAGCCCTCCCTTCCTCACCCCTGTGCACTGGCAGAGCTCACACCTAACGGTGAGCCCGTCCCTTCCTTCCAGGGACACTCTCATCGTAACCTGCACCAACAGTGCCACGAGCATCTTTGCCGGCTTTGTCATCTTCTCAGTGATTGGATTCATGGCTAACGAACGCAAAGTCAACATAGAGAACGTGGCCGACCAAGGTACAGCACGGTGTTCACCACACCAGGGCGGGGCGGGCTCCAGGCTCATGTCTGGAGCCCAGAATGGAGGCTGTGTCGGGATGATGGTCCCCTGTAACAGGACGGGGCGGGATTGGGTCCCCGTTTGCAGAGGAGCTGAGACAGGTTTCGATAGGACGCTGCCACTGCAGGGATGGAGCCAGCTGGTCCCTAACGGGAAGCACTGCTAAGTACCACTTTCCCATCACCTTCGCCTCTCTTTATTCTCTCTTCCCCCCCTCTTCATTCAGCCTCTGCAGTGAGAAAGTGAGGTTGACTGTCTTTCACCTGTACAGAACAAGTAAAGGCACAGTAGAGGCCCTGGGGCTGCCTGGCCACGGCTGGATGAGTTCCTGTAGCAACCTAATGTTCATGCCTAATCCAAACCCAGGGCATGTAGCAAGCATTTCTTTACAAAGTCCTCTCTCCGAGTCAGGTCGCTGTGTTCCCAGGGCTTCTGCTTCAGCAGTGTAGCCGGGTACCTTTTTTTCCTGGAGTGTAGAGGGTTGGATGGTGAGGGTTGGGGCAGGGGATGTACAATGAGTGTTTTCTCTCTCCGCTGGCGACCCCCTCATTACCAGCTAACCGCTGTCCGGTGCTCTTGAGCTTTCAGAGTGTGCTCCTTCTCTGCTCACTGAATCCACATTTCTCACTCAGCATTTTGCAGCATGTCTAATATGTGCCTCGAACTCTATATTTCTCTACCCCCCACCCCCCAACCAACACCATTCTGGAAGGGATTTGGATGTGTTGATGTGTTGGCGATAAAGGGGATTTGCTTTGAGGCTCTTGCTCCTTCTCTAAGCCGAGGTTTCTTTTGTTGCTGTTGTTGTTTTGTTTTTGTTCTGTTTGAGAGCCACACCCAGAGCTGCTTAGGGGTGACTCCTGGCTCTATCTCAGGAGTTACTTCTTGCAGTGCTTGGGGACAATACAGGATGCTGGGGATCTAACCCCAGTCAGAAGCTTATAGGATGTGGTAATGTGGGAATTGCCTGGAACTGTGGGGAAGGGACTAACAGGTGCCAGATCACCTGGAGCCTGCCTCCAAGAGCAGCTTTTTTTTTTTATTAGGGCAGAGGGTGAAGCCACAACAGCTCCAGGCCATCGGGTGCGAGGGGCTGGAGGCTGTAGGCCCTGGGCCCCTGGTG
>JAOXYA010189112.1:0-20576 GCA_028565675.1 Sorex palustris | reverse complement strand
AGCAATAGAAAATTAATTGTTTTGTTTCTGCTTTGTGGGGTGTGGTTTGGATTTGGGGTGGAAACATTCTAAATATTGTGGTGGGAAGGTGCAATGGTGGTGGGATTGGTGTTTAAATATTAAATATAATGAATTATTGTAAACAAATTTATAAAAATTAAATAAATTAAAAGTTACAAGATGAACAAACAGAAAAAACAAAAGTCCATAAGTAGAAAAAGAAAGTATGGTATCTTATATTAACATGAAGTAAATTCTACTGTTTATGCCCTATGTAGATGGGACAGAAAAGATGTATAACTTTTATAACATTTCTTGTTTTAAAAATATCTATTTTTTTCTTTCTCACTGGCTATTAAATAGTTGCCATTTGACAAACCTTGAATAGTCTCAATTAAGTGGAATTGTAAGACAGTGTACTTCAGGGTTAGAATCTAAGTTGTGTTATCTATTCACTAAAAACTTAGTTGCTGAGTGTTTAAGTATATATCTAGTATAGTTTTAAATGAAAATATAGTAGAGCATGATATACTTTACCCAGTCTAATGAAAGTTACATTTTATTTGAGGAGGTTATTTGAAGGCACAAGATAAAAAATGACAGACTCTATCCAATGTCGTAGCCATGAGAAGGGAGTGGGGAAGAATGGTTTCTGAAGAGGTGTGATATTGAACCTGATATATAAGGAATGGTTATGAGTATAAAGAATGCTGGATGGATTAATTTACTTTATGATTTGGGAAAAGTTAGAGTAGAAAGTGTTTAAAGAGGAATGGAGGGAGATAACAAAACTGGAATATAGTGAGCCATAAAACAAGAGAAGCAAAAATCCCAAGATGTTGAAGGAAGAAATCCTAGTCTGTAAAGTTATGCATGGTGTTTGGTCAAGAATGTAGGAAGGTGTTGGGTCCGTGTTCTCAGAGCAGGGGAAGCCAGTGAGAGGTTCTGAATCGCCTGATGGTGAAGGGTCAGTGGAAGAGGAAGATACAATAGGCTAGTGTAGGTTAGTAACTTCCAGTTTCAGAAGCTGACACTGCATTCAGAATAGATGAGTGGAAGGCAAGAATGGTAATAGGGAACTTAGAAGTGTTGTCATTGTTTTGGTTAGAATTGATGGTGAATTGGATTCTGCAGTTCATTAATAAAATATTGAGCTCCTGCTTTGTCTAGACATTTTGCTAATAGGTGAACTATGATTTGACACCATCTCTTTTCATAAAGAGAAAGTCCTTTAGTGGGGGGGGGATCAAATTGATCTCTCAAAGAATGATTTGTGCAGTATTAGCAGCATGAAGAGTGCTTGGGGATTGGAGTGAATATCTCTGCTTGGATATCTCTGCTTGCTCACAATCACAGGCTTCATAGAAGACAGTAACATCAGGGTCATGGTCTCAAAGACCGGCACAACAACACAACTAGGGAAGGATTCCTATTGTTCTCTGTGGTAGGATAATTGAATTGAAGTTTAAAGTTCTCAGATCTTGGTTGTCAACTAAGACCTGGATACAGAGCAAAAGTGTGCAAAATGTAGTCCATGGAGCAATAGCACAGCAGTAGAGCGTTTGCCTTGTATGCAGCCAACATGGCCGACCCGAGTTCAATTCCTCCGCCCCTCTCAGAGAGTCCAGCAAGCTACTGAAAGTATCTCGCCCACACGGCAGAGCCTGGCAAGCTACCCATGACGTACTTGATATGCCAAACACAGTAACAACAAGTCTCACAATGGAGACGTTACTGGGCCCGCTTGAGCAAATTGATGAACAATGGGAAGACAGTGCTACAGATTTAAACATCATAATATACAAACATGTTCATAATACCGGATTTCAGTATTCCAACACCACTCCCACCACCAGTGGCCTTTCCTCCACTCTTTTCCCCATTTCTCCAATCCCGTCCCCCCAAACTTGCCCCCTTAGCAAGCACACAATTTATATTTCTTGTTACTACTGAAGAACTAACAAATGATCAAAAACATTTCAGTAAAATAAAATGTGTGAAAATTGTTTTATCTCACCATGGGGTTGTTAAGTCCTTGTCGGGGGGTTTACTAGCTGTTTGCTGCTAATTAAGTCTTCTGCATTATTGCTTATTGAGCATAGTTGGCTTGTATGCCAGTTTCCATCTAATTTGGTGTGCTCCTACTGGAATTTCAGTATTGTGGGACTTGGGGATGTCGTGTGGCTGGTATGTGGCATCAGGAACTTCAGGATCTATAGAACTGAACTGATGACATGTTATGGCAGTAGGTGGCGTGGTTGCAGGGGCTTCCGGAAGTACAGAGGGTGAGGGGAGGTAGTCCCCATCCCACTCCAAGAAGATCCCAGAGGTCTCAGCCTGAACACCTAGTATCTAGAGTTTTCACGGTTTGGTGTCTCTGCAGAGATTGTTAATGCAGCAATGGAGCTGGGTTGGCAGCTGGGGGATGTGGGCGTGGGTACCTGGTCTTCAGCAGGGCAGGGACTTGGCCCGCACGCCTTTTGAGAGCGCCCTGAGTTTTCCGCCCGGAGATCAGTGTGTGTCGGTGAGTTTTAGCTGCTTGACTTCATCTCACCTCCTTATCTGTTTGACAGCTTCGCACTGGAGGCTCCGAGAGTCCAAGGCGCTCAGATCCCACAGCCGGAAAGAAAGGGTGTGCATGTCTTGATTTAGGAGTTCTTTGTGTAGCAAAGAAACATACCCACTTTGGAGACTGGAAAGCTAGAGTTGGCCTCTAGAACCCTCTGTGCGTAGCTGATTTAAAGAAATTTCAGTTTGATTAGAGTTAAAGAAATTTAGATTTTATTAGACGTGTGCCGTTTCCTTTTTAAAGTCGAGTCAATTATAACAGAGGGTTCCATATCCCCTTGAGTGGCACAGGACCAGGTCTCCCAGGCCTGGTCCTGTAGCAGGACGGTGGCAGGTCTGTCCTAGACTGGGGGTGGGGGACTCCCCCTGAAGGAGCTTCTTCTGGGGAAAACCAAGATTGGGTGGACTGGGATCCTATTATTTGAGCCAAGCAAGACAAGCATCCACACCCCAGTAAGCTCACCTCTGCCCTCAGCGGGTAACACTCTTCAGGGGGTCCCCTTTCTCCCACTGTCCCCCTGCCCCCGGGCTCCTCCCAGCCTGACCTCCATAGCACCAGAGGGAGCATGTGTGGGTGAAGCATCAAGAGGGGACCTGGGGCCACCAGGGGCAGGGAGGGAAGGACCCCAAAAGAGGGAACTGGCAAAAATCAAACACAAATGTGCCCGTTTCAGGAAAAGCAAGGCCTCTGCCAGGGTGCTCAGCGACGGAAGGAGCCCATGAATCCAGACTCGTGCTGGGCGCAGCTCCTGCCCAGGACCCAGGATTCCTGAGTGGACGTCTGTCCTAAATGATGGACTGTATTTCCGCGTGGCCCCTGGTGTGGCACCCCCCCACACACATTTTCCCCAGCCACGCATCACTTATACCTTAGGACAGAGCCTGGCTGGCCCCCAGCCCCCCGCCTCTGGCTTGTCTGGACACAACTCGCTGGGGAAGCTTGGACTGCCCTGTCCACCTTCCTCCCTGGACCCTCCAAACTCAGGGCCTGGGTCTGGCCCTCAGTGTGCCCACAGCCAGAGCCCCAAGGTCAGAGGCAAGCAGATGGGCCATGGGATGAAGGGAAGGCAGACAGTGATGAGCCAGTCGCGTGGAGGGTGGGACATGGAGGCAGGCTACGTCATGGCAGGCTCCAGGGAGGATTTGAGCTCAGTGGGGTATCATGACCCCCAGGTCTCGGGGTATCAACAGGCTCCCAGCCAAACTGGGGCTGTGGGTGGCACAGCCTGTGGGTGAGGGCAGGGCTGCATGAGGAGAGGTGTGACGCTTCTGATCCTGGAGATCAGGTGGGCAGTGGAGGGGGCAGAGTGGCTGTGAGGGTCAGGCTGGGAACTGCGGGGGAGGGGGGCTTGGCTGGCAGCGAGTTCGGTTCACGCCTGCAGAGCCTGCTGAAGCATGCGCTCGTCAGCCACCTCCTGAGGGAGGGTGACCACCAGGCCCTCGTTCTCCTGCATGGTCTGACGGATGATCTCGTAGGCCTTCGGGTTCCCCGACCAACAGCGCCGGGCCACCTGCAGGTGGGGCAGGAAGATGGGGTGGAGGCAGATTCCTGCCAAGGTATGTGCGGGACACACACATATGCCATATACACACACAACTTTCCACACACATATATGCACACTCTCCACATGGACACACATGTGCCATACACACACATATATACAAACCACAGTTTCCACACAGACATAACGTGTGCCATATATACATACACTTTTCACACACACATATACACACACTTTCCACATGGACACGCACATGCCATATACACACACTTTCCACATAGACACACTTTCTACAGACACACATGTGCCATATATACACACACTTCCTACACAGACCCATACACGCCATATATTCACACTTTCCATACACACACATATATATACAAATCACACACACTTTCACCACAAACACACACACGTGCCATATACACACACTTTGCATACACACACACATATATATATACAAACCACACACACTTTCCACACAAACACACTTGCCATATGTACACATTTAACCACAGACATGTATACACAAACCAAAAACACTTTCCACACAGACAAACACACTTTCCATACGTACACACTTACCATAGACATGTATATACAAACCACACACACTTTCAAGCAGATGCACACTGTACCACACATGTACACCCTGTTCACACATACATATACACATACTTTCCACACACACCACACACTTCCCACACACACCTGTACACATACACACATATCATTGATATACACTTTCCACACACATTTATATACAACTCACACACTTTTCATACAACACATACCATATTTACACTTTCTACACATATATACACACCACATACTGCACAAAAATTCCACACATACCACACATATATACACACTATACATCAACAAACACACACACGTATATACATCTACCACATACTTTACACTCACCACATATATATATACTTTATACACTTTATACACACCACATACTGCACACTTTCCACCCATACACACACATATACACACCATACACACTACACACATATATACACAACACAAATATGCAACACACACTACATACCACACACCACATACACTTTACATATACACACTCACACACACATAGATGCATGCAAGTGCTGTTCCCCCAAACCTGGCCCGCCGCACCAAATGGGCTCTGCTGAGAGGCCAGCTGTGTCTGCCCCTGGTGCTCCCCACTCAGGGCCCGCCTCTCCTGCAGAGCCCCAGAGTTGTGTTAGACCCTCCTCCTGTCCTTCTGGAACCAACACGGGCCTCAGAGCAAACTTCAAGTCTCCCCCAAGGGGCTCCTGCCTCCCCCCAGGCCCAGCAGCCATCTGGGCTTCCCCAGGCCTTAGCACTCCTCACCCCACTCCCTAGCTGCCACCTGCCAATCCAACCCCCTCCACACACATCCTCTGTGCCCAGTCCTTCCTCCTGCCCCCTGTCTTCAGGGTGAAGACCACCCTGACCTCTGGGGGCTCCTCAGAGATTCGGTCCCTCCCCCACTGTCATGCTTACACTCTGGGCCCAGGTGCACGATTCCACACACATCTGCTGTTACCTGACCTGGTTCTCCTCACTCGCAGGGATGTGTCCTGGAGAGGATGGGGTACCCCCGCCCCTACACACACACTGAGCAGACAGCGGCCCAGTCGGAGGAGCGCTCCTGGACCTGCCCACCTTCAGAGCAGGGGAAGCACCTTGCTTCTCCCTTCCTGCACCTCCCAGCACTGGGGTCTCTGAGAACCCCTGCGTGGTCCCCCTCCAGGCAGAACTGGAGGTGCAGGTGAGGGAGGAAGACACAAAGGGGGCTCCGGATCAGGTCTAGAGAGACGCCAATAAGCCGAGGAGCAGACAGGCCTCTGGCTTCTCTGGAGAGGGTTCAGGACTGAGCTCTGCAGTCTGGAGGGGCCCCCAGTGGGAAGGGGGGGTTGGAGGCGGGTTAAGGACTTACTCCATTGGAGACATCCCAGCCAAGCATCATCCTGGCCCTCTGCTCTGCCTCCTGGGTCCCATCCAGCACAAGGCCAAATCCTCCATTGATCACCTCACCCCTGCAAAGAAGCACAAGTGCCCCCAGTTCACTTCCGGGTCATGACCATGCCCAGAGCCTGGTAGAATGTTTCAAATGGGATGCTTGGTGGTGGCGGGGCAATCACCCCTACTGCCCCAAGTCCTTACCACTCACCCCTGCCCCTCGACTTCAGTTGGCTGCCTACACAACTGTGACTCTTCCTGACTGCTTCTAATCTTTATGATCCCTTCCTCCTTCGTTAAGTGTCTTTGGGGGTCCTGGTTACTGGCTTGAAAATCAGAGTTCCTTTACTTTCTGACTTCCTGTTCTGTGTGTTTGTGTGCGTGTGCGTGTGTGTGTGTGTCTGTGTGTGTGTGTGTCTGTGTCTGTGTATGCATGCACGCACGTGCACAGACTTTATTTTAAATATTTGTAACACCCCCCCCAGGTGAGACAGCAGTTGTGGAAACTTAGGGACCACATGCAGAACTCCCCAGAACAGAGGCCACGGGAGCCCGGGCTGCTGACCCCATGGACCCAGGCAGGGATGGGAAGATGTCACTCTGCCAATCAGCCCCTTCCTGCCGTCTGCTGTCCTGTTCACCTCAAGGCATGGACACAGGACACGGCAGATCAGGGCCCCATGGCCAGCTCTGTGGCTTTGGGTAAGTCATACAACCTGCAGAGTGCAGAGTCTCTCTCTCTCTCTCTCTCTCTCTCTCTCTCTCTCTCTCTCTCTCTCTCGGCTGTAGCTCGGGATTCTGGCCTTGATGGGTGCAAGAATGCCCAGGGAAGCCTGCGCGCGTAAGGCCATGGCCGGAAGGGCCATGCTTGATGGGGCCCAAATAGGCTGGGTGGTAAGGGCCGAGCTAGCGGGCCTGGGGAGCGGTGCTCCTCCCTGTGGCCACAGCGCCCTCTGCTGTTCGAGACCTCCAGGACGCCTGCTGGGCAGGGAGCCTCCCCCAGGCTTGGCATTTGTACTCTCCCTTCCCTGGTTTGCAAAGTGTCTTTTCCTTCCTCGGGGAGGGCTTAGTCTTGGCTCTGATCACTCCTGGTGATGTTCAGGGGGCCATATACGGGGGGTGCCGCCTGCAGGGTGACCTTACCCCGTACTCTCTGGCCTTGGATTTCAAGAGTTTAACAAATGCTTCCTCATGTGGAACATGTGCAAGGTGTTAATTACTTCTCATTCTGAGCAGCGGATGGAACCGTGGCCCATATGTAACTAGAGATTTGGTCTCCACCTCTGTTCTTGGCAACAGAGCTCCTAAAATGCTTGGAATTTCCTAAGTGATGAGAGCAATAAAAAAGGTGCTTAGTGGAGCTGGAGCGACAGTACAGTGGGTAGGGTGTTTGCCTTGCATACGGCCAACCCGGGTTTGATCCCCGGCATCCCATATGGTCCCCCAAGCACTGCCAGGAGTAATTCCTGACTGCAGAGCCAGGAGTAACCCCTGAGCATCGCTGGGTGTGACCCAAAAAGCAAAAAAAAAAAAGTACTTGGTTATGTTACCAAGGTGACATTAGGCCCTTGCCTAAGGAGGCGGGGAGGGGTGTCTGGTGACCAGGGGAACCAACTGCCTGCCCAAAAGTAGGAGCTTACATCTCACTGCTCCCACCCCACAAACCCTGTAAGGGAACAGAAGCTGCAGGTGGCCTGCAGCAGCTGATCTATGATTTAGTTGCTTGTGTTTATGTCACAAGTCACCAATACAGTCCCTCCTCAAAAAAGAAAAAAAAGAATGGGGATTTACAAAGCTTTGGGGTTGTTTTTTTTTTTGTGCCACGATCCTAGTCCCCAAACTCAATATGGACCAAAGTGCTAATCCTCACTCTTTGGATCTTGCCACCTGGGAGTGGACTGGATACTTTAGTATCCTTTGTAAAGCATCTGCCCTCCAACCAGTAATCAGGTTCCCCCGAGTTCTGTGGATTGCCTTTGCAAACTCACGGAGTCTGACAAAGGGTGGTGAAAGCCCCTGGGGTATAGAGAGGCAGCCAGAGGTGCAGAGGTACCACCTGGAGGCTGAACTGGACACATTTTTGTGGGTCAGACAGAGGGGCACTGTGAGACACCCAGTCCGTGACTAAGAATTGGCTGGTGGTATGGGAAAGCCTCCCACGTGTAGGCATTGGGTGGGAGGGGTGTGAAGAATCCCAGGGAACATCTGCAGGATGCATCTGTGAGTTTTCTGGGAGGAGTGAGACCTTCCCAGGAACCTCAACCAGTGTCCTCATGCACAGGCTAGAGACAAGCCCAAGAGGAACAGAGCTGAGGGCAGCGTGGTCTCGAACCCAGGTCAGTTAGCCTGGCTGCCACAGAAACCCTGAGAATTCCTCCCAAACTGACCGAAAGCAAGGTGAAACTGAGGAGAAACTGACATGTACGACACCCATCCCTGGCCTGAGTCCCACGTGTCAGCTGAGAGGCCCTGAAAGGCAGAATGGCCTGTCCCGGACATCACCCCTTTCTCAGGCACCCAAATTTCTAGCCCTCCAGCTGTCGGGCAGAGCCTGGCCTTGCAAAGCCAGCAGCAGAGAACGCTCAAGGGAGGTGACACCTTGGAAAGAATCCCCAAGACACCCCGTAAGCCTGAGCCCAGGCCACGTGGCTCCCCCAAACCTGCTTACCAGCCGACGCCTCCTCCGTTGTGAAGGGAGACCCAGGTGGCCCCGCGAAAGGCGTCTCCCACGAAGTTCTGCACGGCCATGTCTGTGGAAACAGAGGCCCCCCGGCGGTCACTTCCTGAGCGCAGTGGCCCCTCCCGGGCTGTGGCCCCGGGAGACAGTGGCCCTCAGCAGCTGCTCCGGGCTGAGCGAGAACTTCCGCCGTCTTATCTCACCCGCACAGAAGGCGGAGCCGTCATAGATGTTGGAGGTCTCCCTGAAGGGGCTGTCAGTGCCACTCACGTCGTGGTGGTCTCGGCTCAGGACCACCGGTGCCTGCGGGACAGGAGGGGGTCAGTCGGCAGAGGCCGGAGGGCAAGGGTCAGGACACCAGCTGCCCTACGCAACCCTCGCCCTAGAGGCCAGATGGACAGCAAGGGGCAGTACAGCCCTTTCTGGGGTTCTCTGAGACACCCATAGGTCCCACCGCTCTGGGCACTTGCTCTCTGCCTGGGACCTATGTGCCGTTTGCTTGTGGTAGCTCACAGGTCTTTATGACCACCCAGCCCGGGGACTGTTGCCATTTTGTAGAGAAAAAAGCAGGGTGGCAGCCTGCCCAGTGTCACACACTGGTAAAAGGACAGGTAGGAATGTCAATCCCACCAGTAGAGGCATCAGCCAGCCCCTGGGTCTCCAACCACTTCAACTTTGTGCTGAACCTTTAGGGATCCTGGCCACCTTCCAGAACATTCTGCTCGCAGCTTGACCGACATCAGTGATTCACAAGGGCCTGTCCTCGTCATCTCATCCGAATTTGTCACTCACTTTCCCTCTTCCCCCACTGCCCGTACATTTACCTTAGGATTGGTCGCTTTCTGGAATGTTCTCTGAGCTGATGGATCCTCTCCCTGTGCCTTGTAAATGGCCCCTCACTAGTGGAGCCCTGCCCATTCTTAGCTCATGGCAGCATAGAGGCACTCAATCAAGACCGCTAAAGGAATAAATGAACAAAGTGTCCAGCTCTTGGCTTAACCAATGTGAGGCAGTCTTCAGGGAGGAAGACACACCACCCCCAATACAACATGAGTTTCAGGGTGCTCTTGAGGGGGCATGCTCTGGGGAGCTCCCTGGGCAGGGCTGAGCCTCTGCCTCAGAGGCTGGTGCCCTCAGGACCGTCCATGCGGATGGTTCTGGCACACAGTCTTGGCCACCTCTTTCCACAAGAGGGCCAAGCCTCCTGTCACTTCCTTGACACACAGCGTGGGGGTCAGTCCCCCTGCCCAAGCTCCACGTCCACCCAAGTGGGTCTGGTGAATGGAGAAGACTGGGCAGAAGCAGGACACATGTCTTGGTCTGAAGCATCCCACAGAGAGGCAGGGAGCAGCGCGAGGAAGCTGCCACATTCCACCCCAGCCCCGGCTCTGAGCATCTCATTATTGTCACCACTCAGAAGAGGGAAAGGAAGCTCAGAGACTCTCACAGCAGGGGATGGCCTGGGGCACGTCACCTTGATCTTTCCATTGGCGATGGCACGATTGAAGGCCACGGCAATGGCCACACGGCCCTTCTGGTCGGAGTACAGGATCCGTGCCTGGGAGCCCACAACCTGAGCAGAGACAGGCCCGGGGAAAGGTCAGCTGGGAGTCTGCGGACACACGGCGACAGGCTCCACCAAGGCATGAGGGACTCCTGGCAGAGTGTAGGAGGACCTCCGAGACGGGTGATCGCTCTAAAGCCTAAAGGCTCAGGCCCAGCCCAACCGGCGGCAGCTGGCCCCACCTGGCCACACACTCTCTGGGCGCCCAGAGTCTCCCCAAGACCTGGCTCTGCAAGGCTCACGACCGCGCTGTCCTGTACCTGTGCAACAGGGAGCACCAGCCCCTTGAACCCTAAAACCCCAAGGTGAGGGGCTGGAGCGATAGCACAGCAGGGAGGGCGTTTGCCTTACATGCGGCCAACCCGGCTTTGATTCCCAGCATCCCATATGATCCCCTGAGCACCGCCAGGAGTAATTCCTGAGTGCATGAGCCTGGAGTAACCCCTGTGCATCGCTGGGTGTGACCAAAAGAGAAAAAAAAATGGGGGCAGAGACCCAGGAAGGTGGGAAAGTCCCCTCCAGGCCCTGGGGAACCCCCCAGTGCCTTCTGAGAGCCCAGTTTTTTGCTGGTGCCTCAGTTGCCCCCTCCCTCCACGCTTCATGCCCCCCCTAACCCCCAGTATGAGACCTCAACTCACAAGTCACTGTGGCATCACCTCTGGACCCCCAGGCTAAAGCAGACCCCACCCAGGTCTGCTGGCCAGTTTCCCAGACAGAGACGAGGCCTGCTGCCCACTCCCAGGCCCGGACAGTCTCTGTGCTCCCAACATGCATGTGCTACTTTCAGTCTGCGCAGAGACTGGAGGCTCAGAGAGGCCGAGGACCAGTGCCCGCCACATAGCAGGGAAACCAGGGTCCCCAGCTCAGGGCCCCATGGGACCGCCTCTGCGGAGAGGTGTCCATGGAGCGTCTGGGTAAGAGCCGGCCACACAGGCTCTGGTCGGTCCCCAAGGCCCAGGCCGACCTTAGAAAGGCCCCCAGCTCCTTAGTCTGGGAGGGTGGGGAGGTGCCCTCTGCAGGGCCAGTGGGACTGCCCAAAGCATCTGGGTCATATAGCACCCCTCAGGGCTTAGTGGACCCCCCCAGGGGGGTCCACGCTGCCCCCCACCAGGCCAAGTCTCACCATGCGGTGCTTGGCTGCCTCCCGGATCCAGCGGATGTTGTCCATATACTGCAGCTTCACCGCGGGGTTCACTGTGGACATAGAAAGGGGCGTTTTCATGGAAATTGGGGCCCTGCCTCGTGTGTTGGGGGGTTCGTCCTTCTGGAAGGCTAACGGGAGAGGGGGTTCTGCTGTGGCTGAGATCTCTAAGCCTGCTCGGATCGGGACTGGGCCTCCTCCACCCAGATCCCCAGTTTTCCAGTAGCTTGCCAGCCACATCACAAACTGCCCTCTCCGCCCCCTCCCCCACACGTCCCATCAACGGCCAAGATCTAGAGACTATAAACTAAAGCTCCCGGAAGAGAGTGATGCAGTATTTTCTGCAGCACGTGGCCATGACCTCTTATACCTAAAGTAGCACACGTGTGTTTGGTTCTAACATACTTGCTTGTATTCTTGTACATACGAGCTTAAATGGCCCCATAATGAAACGCAACAATCTTCATACACTTCCTTCTTATTGTGATGGGAAGATGCTCGCTGGTTGGGTGGATGTTTGCAGATTATTCCTGAATGAACTACTGTGAACTACTTTATGAAAATAAAATGTCTAAAAATAAAAATAAAATAAAATAATGTAAAAAATAAAATGTATGAAAATAAAATGTACAAAAATTTTACAATAAAAATTGTAAAAAAAAGTCTATAATTAAGACTATGAGGCACAAATGTAAATTTCTCAGAAAAGAAAGTTCGTATTTTTTTCTAAAATACCTAGTGATTAAATTCATTTAGAAAAAAAATTCGTCAATTTTCTTGAATATTCATCACATGAAGATTTCAAATTTTGTTTTCAAATAAATATGATACTACACCTTAAAAAAAATAAGAGGTGGAGGTCCTGTGCCCTGTCCTGTCCAGGCCATCATGACTTTGGGCACCCACAGGCCCTCTGATCCAGTAGGTGCATGAATGACAAAAACATGAGCACTGGAAGTACGTCACTGGGCTGGTGACATAAGGAACCAATGGCCTCCCTGGGGAGGGGACAGTCAAGCTAAGTCCTATAAACAAAGGACCTCGGGGTGGAGGGGTGCCCAGTTCTAGGCACAAGGCCTGTCAAAGGTCGAGTGGGGTATGGGGAGAAGTTGCTTGTCCCAGAGACACCAGCGGCCACCACAGGCCGAGGGCAGGAGCCTGGCACTCTCATAGTTCCCACCAGCTTGTGGGTAAGACCACAGGGGCTGGGGTAGGAGTTAACACCGGCATCACCAAGACATCAGTGAACCCAACTGATGGGGTCAGAGAGATAGCACAGCGGGCAGGGTGTTTGCCTTGCATGTGGTCGACCTGGGTTCAATCTCCAGCATCCCATAGTGTCCCCTAAGCATCGCCAGGAGTGATCCCTGAGCACTGCTGGGTGTGTGTCCCCATTCTGAAAGCATCTGCCAAGAAAGAAGGGCAGGCCCCCACCTTCTTAATCGCTATCTGTGACAGGCGCTCCGGGCCCCACCTTGGCTGGTCTTCCTTTCCACCTGGAGGAACAGCTATTCCCTCATCTCCCCACTCCAGCAGTAGTGATGACCCCAAGTCCAGGGGCAGCCGTAGTCGGAAGGCCCCTCTCTGGAAAGAGGCCTGGGGGTGCAGCCCGCACCAGCGCCCTGGTCTCTGAGGGCTGTGCAGCTGCTCCACCACCAGGAGCCTCAGGAAACATCGGGGACCCCCCTCGCTGTACCCCCACTCCTGCCTGCCCTCAGCCTGGTTCTGCAACTTTGGACCCCCGTGAGCCAGACCCCACTCGTCCCTCCAGCGTGGATGTGCAGTGGGCAAATGTGCCATCGGAGAACCTCCAGGGGAGAGAGGACGGCCCGGGAGGGCGAGAGGGCCTGTAAGAGCCACCTGTAAGCCAGGCAGGGATCATCCCACAGGGAGAAAGAGGGTGGGAGAGTTGGAGGGCGGCGCCACAGGCAGTCAGGGACTCACTGGCTTCCGGAGACCCTGTTTGTCCCCAGAGTGGCCCTGCTGACCACCTGCTGCCCGTGGCCTCACCTCCGCTGGCGATGATCTCCTCCAGCACAGACGTGGCCAGCTGGTCCGTGAGTGCCAGGTCCTGTGGGTCCCCCGATGTGCACACCCAGCGGAAAGGCCCAAAGCCCAAGGAGAAAATGTCCCTGTGGGGAGGGTGCCGTCACCAGGGGCCAACAGCGGTGCAGGGGCTGAGCACCCCCAGAATCCCTCAGTCCCTTCCTGCTCTCCTCCAAAGGGACCCCCCACTGCCCCCACACTGCTCACTGTTTCTTCGCCACCCACCACGGTACCCCCCAGACCCACCCGCCCCCTTCACCCTGCCCCTGACATGCGGCCCATGGCCCGGCCCACTCTGGCCTGCATCTTGCCCACGAAGAACCTGAGATGAGGGCTCCCCAGGGTTCGAGCCTCTCCCCACTGTCCTCCGGCCCCTGCCCCAAGTCGCCCTGCGCCTGTGTGACTGCTTGGTGTGACCACCAGGCTTAGGCACTCAGCCCGCCCCCAGGTCATCGCCACGCCTTCCCCCCCCCCACAGAGCCCCCCCCGCCCCCGAGCCTCAGGACCCCAGGAGCATCAGTACTTGGGGTCACAGCTCCAGCCCCCACCGTGTTCCCCGAGGGCTCCTCTCCTCTCTGACCCCTGGAGGAGGACAGTCCACGGTGGCGCCACTCCACCTGACCAGACTCTCACACTGAAGCTGGTTACACACCGCACCTCCCCCCATCACAGGGCCCTGTCACTCACCCCATGATGTGTTGCACATACGAGGGGTAGCGGAACTCAGTTGTGTTGGCCCCTTTCTTCTCCACGTCAGCACCTGTGGCGAGAGCCGTCAGCACAGTGTCACAGGTACTGGAGGACTGGGGGGAAGGGGGGTGCACCCCTCCACAACCTTCCAGGCGGTGCTGCAGCAAAGGGTCCCGGCAAGACCTGGAGAGGCCTCATCTGGACTGGGAGGTGTGAGGGGAAATGGTGGGGGGGACAGCAGGGAGGACACATACCCACCCAGGTTCACAGCCGCCACCCGCAACACCCCCAGTCCATGTGCTTCCGGGAGCAGGGCAGGTGTCGGGACACGGGGCTGGGTGGGACCCAGCCCACTGCCCCTCCACCAACAATCCCCTTTGACTTTGCGCCGGTAGTAAGGCTCACCCTGGACACGGCTAAGGGTCACTCTTGAGCCCAGAGCCAGGAGGAGCCCCTGAGCGCTGCCAAGTGTGGCCCCAAACCCACCCCCAACATAAATTTAAAATGAGCTTTTTTTTCCCTTTGCTTTTTGGGTCACATCCAGCAATGCTCAGGGAGGGGTTATTCCTGGCTCTGCACTCAGGAATTACTCCTGGCGGTGCTTGGGGGGGACCATATGAGATGCCGGGGATTGAACCCAGGTCGGCTGAGTGCAAGGCAAACGTCCTACCCGCTGTGCTATGGCTCTGGCCCCCTAAAATGAGCTTTGTGTTTGCACCTTCCCTACCCTTGGTGGTGGCTTTCAGGCCCAGGGGTGGCACCTTCCAGCCTCTGTGCCCACCCCCACTTGACGAGATGGGGTGGGGGGTGCCAGCCAGCACGTGCTTTTCTTTAACACAGGGCTGGGGGGGGATCTGGGGTGATACTTGGGCACGTAGGCTGTGCCGGGATGCCCTTGGAGGCCTCCGATCTGCGAGGACGCAGTCCTCCACCACAGGGAAACTGAGGCCCAGAGATGCCAGGGACCTGGAAGAGCCCCCACAATACCCTGCCCATTGTTCTGGGCGGTGGCGGGGAACCCCTCAGTGCCGCCCCTGCTCTCACCTGCTCGCTTGGCCTCCAGGAGAAATGCGTTGCCGTAGTCCCAGAAGAAGAATTTCTCCTGGGCCAGCCTGTTGATGGCGGCCACGTGCCTCCTCAGGCTGCAACAGAGCCCCGAGTCCTGCTCATCGGGACGTGCTCCGGCCGCCGGGTCACCCCCAGCCCCGCTGACTGCTGCTGCTGTCCCTCGGAAACCCTATTCTCCAGGGTCCTGGCCACCAGCTTGGGTAGTGCCTCTAACGGGCAACGGGGGGCTCCTACCCAACCCACACCCCCTTCCGTCCTCACTTCAAGCATCTACATATGGACAAGCATTTCCAGGTCACCTGGGCCAGGCTCTGGGGAGCACAGAGGCTAGTGTCCTGCCCAGAGCCAGGGAGCGGGTTCACGTGCTAACTGAGCCAAGGTATGCATCCAGAACCTTCCCCCCGACACACACTCCATCAGCATCTACTCAGCACCCCTGGGTGTCTGGAGCTGCAAATATCCCAGATGGTTCCCCAGCACTGCCGAGGGGTTCCAGCGCCCGTGGGGTTCTGTCTGACAGAGGAGGCCCAAGGCCATGCAGCTGACCCCGGAGGCGCAGGCTGAGAGGCAGGTGTCCTGCCTGACCCCACTCCTGCCCCACATAGCCCCGGCACCTGCATCACCTTTCCTGGACCAGGCCCTTGAAGGCGGCGGGGTCAGAGGCCATGAGGCTCTGGGCCTCGGCGAAGCCCAGCTGCACGGGGTAGTAGCCACCGTTGAATGGGTTGTGGCAGGAAGTCTGGTCTGAGCCCAGGTCCACCAACAGCTCCCCCGTGGTCTCCAGCTCCTGGACCAGGCGTTCCCTGGAGAAGCCGCGGAGGTCAGAGCTGGCCAGGGCCATCCCTCACTGCTGGTCCTGCCCTCAGCTTCCCCCTGGGAAATTCTTCAGCGTGCCTGATGGTTGCCTGGAGTTTGGACCAAGCTCTGGGCTGTGGATGCTGTGGGCAGGACCCTCGCAGAGCCTTGAGGCCGCAGTCAGGAGGAGGAGGAGGGGTCCCCAAGGCTCCACCCTCCCCACTTACCAAAGATCCACCACGTTGCCATGGTACCCGAGGCTGAGCACTTCCTTTTTCTTTCTGGCTACCCTAGAGGGACAGAGAGCAGCAGAGATGGCTGTCCCAGCTGTCCCAGCCGTCCCTATCCACACAGATGGCCCCTGATGGCACAAATGAAGAGGATCCAAAGCATATGTGCTGGCAGGGCCACGTCATGGGAACCTATGGGGCCAGAACATCAGGGACATGGAACCAGGGTAACTCAGTGACGGCAGAATGAATGGACCAGACCACCTCTCCAAGTATTCTCTCCCTGGGGACAAGAAATGTCCCAACTCTAACGGGGATCTTTCTAGAAACAGCCTCCGATGACTGAGAATTGTGGAAATCATGAAGATGACCCCGAATAGCATTTGGAAAAGTGAGAGGAGAAAAACACATGGAGACATTGTGGGAAACGGATTTGCAGACCTGGACGCCTTTACTGAGAAGAGAGGAGGCAAAAATGTGGTGGGACGGGGCAGGGCGGCCACAGCACGGGAAACGGACAGAGACCCCCGACTAATGCCCACAGGACAGGCCCCCTTGGTCTAGATCTGGGAGAGACATGTGGGCCCCTCACAGTTGCTGGAAGGACAGCAGGGCCCCAGGATTCCCACCCACACACCCCGCAGCTCAGAGAGAAGTGAAATGGAGCAGCCAAAGACCATTAACCAGGACTAGGTTGACCTGATCTGTGAGTGTGTGGGTGTGTGTGTGTCTGTGAGTGTGTGTGTGTGATGAAAAAATAAGCTAGCCCAAGCTGTAGGAGTGACAAGAAGCCAGATGGAAGCATGACATACAGAGATGACTAAAATATCAGGGTGGCAGGAGTGTGTCTGTGATTGTGTGTGAGTGTGAATGAGTGTGTGTGAGTGTGAGTGTGTGTACCTGTATGAGCATATATGCAATTATGTATGTCTATAATCCCGATGTGACTCTGAGTGTGTCATGCAGATATGCATGTGTGTGTGCCCATTTGCATGTGTAGACTGTTCAGGACACACAAAGGCTTGCCAGACAGGAGCCAAACCACGCAATCCCTTATCAATGCACACTGGGGGGAGGGGGTATAGGCTTTCTCCCCCGTGAGCAAAGAACTGTGTGTGTAAGGGGGTGCCCACTTCAGGAGGGTCTGTGGGCGAGCCAGTTTACTTGGAAGGGAGAGGTTGGGGGACGGAACTGTTTCTCAAGTCTGTGTGTGTTTGACATCTGCTGGTTTGGGGGTGCATCTCCTTGGTGATGCTCGGGGGGCACCAGGGGCACAGCTGGTGGCACTGAGGATGGCACACAGGGTGGGGGTTGAATCAGGTCCTTGTGCTCCAGATGTGCTCCAGTCTTTGTGTTATCTCCCTGACCCTTACGAACATTTTCGTGAGCCCCCAGGATGCCGTGGGGCTGAGTGCTCCCTGGCGTGGCCTCCTCGTGGCCAGTGGCCGGTGTCAGTGAACCTCCTCACACTTCAGTGGAGCTGCGAGCCCCTGCCCACTGCCCACCTGAGTCTCTCGATGCAGTGGTCCAGGCTGTCGGTCACCTCCATCAGCCAGCCCTGCTGGTGGCGTTTCAGGAGGGCGGCCTTATCCACCTGAGGGGACACACGAAGACACCCAGTCACGTCAGACACCACTCACGGACTCAAATACACAAAACCAAAACATTCGCTCCTGGCACCATGTTCTGGGACCAGTTCTGGGAGATTAAATACACTCTTTTCCGCAGGGGGGAGGGGACCCTCCCAGTTGTGCTCAGGGTTCACTCCTGACTGCATATAGGGATCACTCCTGGTGGGATTTGAACCTGAGTCCACTGCCTGCACAAGCGGCACCCAAACTGCAATACTATCTCTCTAGCTCTTTAAATACGCACATGTCGGGGGGCGGTCATGACCATCCATCCCAGAATGCGCGCGCGCGCGTGTGTGTGTGTGTGTGTGTGTGTGTGTGTTTAGTCAGGGATCAAACCCAGGCCCTGTACATGCGTTGCGCTGTTGAGCCACTCTTTCCAAGGCCCCATCCAGCTTATCAACCAAGACTCCCCTTAAACACCATCTCCCTCCCCAACTCCTGCCAGGCCCTGACAACCACACACATGTCAACCGTGGGTCTCTGCTAAACCATAGGGTCACATGACAGATAGTTGTGTGGAACTCTCATCCTGCTTTTTGTGGCACTGACATCTCCACCAATGTGGTGGGGGTGGGGGTTCGCTCTTCCCACCTCACTGCCCCAAGACACTATCTATCCACACCTCTCACATGCCTCAGGGCCACCAGACACTTACCTTGTCCTGACTTCCTGGTCCACTTCTTTTGTGTGTGATTATTTCTATTTATTTATTTTTAGTTTTGGGGCCATGCCCAGCGAGGTGCAGGAGTTACTACTTCTGGCTCTACACTCAGGAATTACTCCCAGCGGTGCACGGGGGACCATGTGGGATGCTGGGGGATTGAACCCAGGTGGGGCGCATGCCAGGCAATTGCCCACCCGCTGTGCTATCACCCTGGCCCCTGGTCCACTTCTTAATATTCAGCACACCCTGCCTTCCCCAGCTCAGCCCCAGGAAGTGAACCTCCATCCAGCTATTCCTAACCCTCCTCTGCATGCTTCTAGCATCCCCTGCAAGATAAGAATATATCCATTTGAGGGGCTGGAGCGATAGCACAGCGGGTAGGGCGTTTGCCTTGCACGCAGCCAAGATGGCCGATGCAGGTTCAATTCCCAGCATCCCATATGGTCCCCCGAGCACCTCCAGGAGTGAAGTGAGTCCGTGATTCCTGAGTGCATGAGCCAGGAGTAACCCCTGAGCGTCGCTGGATGTGACCCAAAATGCAAAAAAAAAAAAGAATATCCCATTTGATCCAACGCTTGTTCAGCGCAGGGAAGCAGGGAGAAAGGGTCTGAGGGACATTAGTCACTTGTAGTAGGTGCGTGTCTTCTCCGCTATCCCTGCTTGTCTGTGGAGGAAACAGCTGGGACTGGAGTAGCCCTTAGTTTCAGGAGAGGCCCTAGACGAATCTTTGCTGTTGTTTTTGCATCACACCCGGCAATGCTCTGCAGTTACTCTTGGTTCTGCACTCAGTAATTACTCCTAGCAATGCTCGGGAGACTGTATGGGATGCCAGGGATTGAACCCGGGTCCGGCTCATGCAAGGCAAATGCCCTCCCTACTGCAAAATCCCCCCTAATCCCACCGTGAGAATCTTGAGTCACTGTCCCCTACTGTTGAGCCAGCATCTTCAGTGTGGCAGGCAGGAACAGTATCCCCCTGTGGAAGTTAGCCACTGCAGTCCCAGATCCTATCGAAGAGGTTCACTATTGGCCAAGTGCAGTTGCAAGGGTTCCCATGTGCCAGTGGGAGGAGGGACCTTCTGTCCTAGCTGGGAGCTCCCCCTCCTTGGCACCAGGAGAAAGCCGTCTGCACCCAGCTCTGCTGACAGCTGCTCCCCTCCTGAGAATGGAGCTGGGGAGACACTGTGCAGGGCATCCACCCCAAATAACGGTAACTGGCGGGTCTCAAAGAGTTGTTTGCACACCCCGTTTTGCAGCAGCGTCACCCACCAGACGGACCCCCTGATCGATACATGGACTAGCAAAAGCACAGACAAGCTCTCACCAAGCTCTCTGCAGCCCTGCTCTGACCCGTGCCTGGAGAATTTGCTGTCCCAAAAAGCCAGGGACAGGCACTGGGGCATTGGGAGGGTTGAGAGCGGGCGCCATGGAGCATCCCTGGGAATCTTCGGGGAGGTGGGGGCGGTGTGGGCGCGCGTGTTCCGCTCACCTCTGCTATCACGCCGATACACCCCACGATCGCTGCAGCCTTGGCCTGGGCCCCGCTCATTCCGCCCAGCCCCGAGGTGACGAAGACTTTCCCGGTCAGGTCCTGGGCGCCCAGGTACCGACGCCCGGCATTCAGCACAGTGAGCTGCAGGGAGGGAGGAGGATGGAGAGGCACTCAGAGTCCACTCCTGGGACAGCCACCACCCGTCCCTGGGGTCGGTGGGGCCCTATCTCTTACCACGGTGCCGTGGACAATCCCTTGGGGCCCGATGTAGCAGTAACTGCCCGCTGTCATCTGGCCATACCTGACCACAGAGAAGGCAAACGCGGGGTGAGGCAGGTACCAGGAAGAACTCCCTGCCAGCCCTGTGGGAGGCTTTCACCTCACAGGCACTTGGCCCAGTGCATTTCATGTCACCTTTTTTGTGTGTGTGTGTGTTTCTTTTTTTTTTATTATTAGTGAAACACCATGAGGTACAGTTGTAGATTTACAATTTTTTTTGTGCTTGGGTTTCGATTATACAATGATC